>OX578153.1:99900004-100072861 GCA_951213105.1 Amaurobius ferox | reverse complement strand
CTTACTTTGTACAAATTGAACTCCATCAGACAGTTAAACATTGACATCCGCAATACTGCGTATCTTTAGATCAGACTGAAAGTGTACCCCTATTTAAATATAAGTTGTAACTTTCAGTTACGGTTATGCTGAAAAATTTACATAAAATGTCACTAAGAAAACGTAGAGGGTTACCCTTTGCAATTGCTTCATTTAGATAGCCCAGATCACTTACATAACGATTTTCTGCATAGCAATTTAATCGTTTGCTTCTTGTTAAAAAATTTATAATAATGTTCCTGAAAACATTACGATGCAGACAAGAATGCCAATTAATTATGTAATTTATTTTAAAATTAAAGTCTTTTCTTTTATCATATAATTTAAAACCTACTTTACCATTAGATTGTTTATATATAGTTAAATCCAAAAAATTAATACTATTATCAACGTTACGGGAAGTTTCTGTCAATGTCAAATTTGATGGAAAAAAAGTAAAATCCAAGTGATGCCGGTCATCGTGGCATGCATATAAATTTTTTAACGAATGTATACAATCTCATTTAATATATGTGAGTTCCCTCTTCGTATTTGTTCAAGTATATATCAGCAAGAATAGCATGCTCCTCTATTCTTGCTGATATATACTTGAACAAATACGAAGAGGGAACTCACACATTACGTAGTTATCATCATATCTCTTTTTACGTAGTTATCTTATATTTTACGTTGTAACTCATATAACCATAACTTATCTCTAATCTGTCATTGGAATTTCATGTAATATTTTTATTATATATATATAAATAAAAACATAGATAAGGAAGCTAATATGTAGAACATATAAATTATAGCATACCCTAGTTCAATAACGTTATAGAGGTTAATGATATCCGTTAAAGAGGATTTGAAATATTATATCTAACAAAAGGGAAACAATGATATCAGATAATTAAAATTGATCTTATTTTCATACTAAAGATGATATAAGCATGATAAAGGTAATATAAGCATGTCCAGTTCCATGTATTCAAATTTACATTTTTTCTTCATTATATTTTTGATAATTTGGGCTTCCGACATTTACCATTTCTTTGACGCACGTGCTTAGATTGTATGTAACATTCTTATAAACTGGTAATTTAATTGTCATATTTTGTTGCTTATCTCACTTTTCGTATGAAAATAAAATCAAGTTTACTTCTCTGGTACCATTGTTTTCCTTTTGTTGGATGTAATATTTCAAATCCTCTTTGGCTGATATCATTAACCTCTTTAATGTTATTGAACTATATATATATATATATATATATATAAATTATTAGAATATTATATTACGTAATCAATTGAATGTTAATTGTAATCAATATTTTACAGAACTTTAAGCTTGAAATTCCTAGTAAATCTGCCCCAGAGACTTTTTTAAGGGAAGCGTAGATGTTGAAGACGTAGTAGACGAAGCGTAGATGACGAACGAATGGACCGATTCGAACGAAATTTGGTACAAAAATTACAACCCGTAAACACTGGAAGCCTATTGTTTTTATACGCAATCGAATGTTCAGACCCTCCCCCCCCCCCCTAAATTTTCGAGTGAAATTTTGAAAAAATCGTCAAAAATTCAAAATCTATAATAAAGTTCTGCAAATAGACATTTCTTATGTAATTTTTCATTAGAAAACAATTAACATAAATTTTAGAACGCTAATTTGAACCGTTCTCGAGATGTTGCAAATTTAAAAAAAAAATTATCAAAAAATCATATAAAATAAAAAAAATATATATTTTCTATTGAGAAACATGCTCACTTTTCATATGTAATACTATGCGATAAATTTGGTGACATCATTCTCGTGAATCTAGCTCGTTCCATTCATGAAAATATATACTTTGAGTAATACTTTTGTATTTGAACGCCAATAGTCATTTATCTGTTGTAAGAACAACTTATTTTTCTTTCCATAACGCTTGGCGAGATTTTGGCGACGAATTTGGTGGAATGTCGCCAACTTGGCGACTTTTTTAAATGTTGCTAAATTAGCGAAAAACTCACCAAATGGATAAAAATGACGCTAAATTAATGAAAATGACCACTCATTGACGAAAATTCAATATCTTGGAAAGAATATAAATATCTACTATAAAAATAATCTTTTTTTTACTGTAAAAGTAGTAAATTCATTATAGGAAATATTCATATAAGGAAAGTCATGTGCTGCCCGCAGCAGATTTTTTTTATGTGTTAACATGAAGTGTTCTAACATCATTATAATGATATGTTGAATAAAAGTTAATGCAGGTTTTTTAACAATACGCATTTCTTTATTAAACGTTGCCATGCTAATTTTATTCATCATATGATGTTATAATAATACAAAATATATTATGATAAAGCTTTTACGAAATATTTACCATTTTACATGAAATGCGACAAAATTGATAAGTTATATTTACAGTTATATTTAAAGAAAAATTATATTTAAAAAGTATATGATGTATCGTCTAACTATTTGAACATCATATATACTTTATGTGCAAATTTATATAAAAATTACTGCAAAATTGGAGAAATTCATTTTGGGCGCCTTTAAGAAAATTGGGGAGAGTGAATTCTATCTCCCTTTACCAAAAATTTGTAGACAAATTTCCCCTAGATAAATATGCTTTTTTAGTTCATGTTAGACGAATATCCAGCAAAATCTCTTTCAAAACGAATACCTCATATCTCTTTTCTGTTCCATATCCGCCACTGAATCGCCACTGAGCACAACCCGTTTTAATAACAGATTCCGCCTGTTTTTGAAGAGACCGTCATCTGGGTTGACGTGTTTACCACAATTACCTGCCCTCATTATTTACCTTACATGAATGCAAGTCGATTATTCACTGCCTGATTTGCAGCGTCATAATTACTTTAGACGATGAACTTTAATGGAATCGAATCAATGTAGCTTGTTCGTCAATAACTCAAATATTAATCATCCATGATTCGAGTGCGGCAATTAATTATCTCTATTTGTAGGTCGGAAATACAAGTATAATCATGCTTTTCAACCAGATTCTTAATATTTTCTGGGTCAAGTGTGTCTTTATTTATGTGATGGACATCTAAGGACCTATTTTTGTTTTAGCTTTTGTCCTTCCAAATTTTGAATATAGCATCCTGGAGATGTTGTCTCCAAGAAATATTGAGGGTGAAGTCATTTTCTTAGATACGTTGGGTATTGTTTGGCATTTTACAGTAATTAAATCGGCATTTTACAGCTAAATTAAATTAGACCCTGTATTAAAGTCTGTTTCCAACAAATCCCGATAAAACTTTCGTGTATACTTTCAGCATTACTTTAATATTTATTTCCTATTAAGCAAAATCTTTGGTATAAATTTTGAACCTCAACAAATCTAAAGTCATCTTCCTGTATAAACTTTAAATCTCAATAAATCCAAAGGCAGCTTCTTCTGTTGAACCGCATCAAGTCAATAGGCAACGTTTTCTTGAGCTTCAATAAATCAAGGCAGCTTTCTCCGTATAAAGTTTGAATTCCAACAAGTTTAAAGGCATGTTCTCTCGTATACATCATGAACTTCAACAAGTCCCAATGTAACTTCTTCCGTATAAACTTTGAGCTTCAACAAGTCAAAAAACAACACCTTGCCTACAAATTTTGAACCTCAGCAAGTCTAGACACAGCTTTTGTTTAAACTTTGAACCTCAACGAAAACAAAGACAGCTTCTTTTGTTTAAAGTTTGAGCCTTATCAAGTCTAAAGGCAACAAGTCAAAGCAGCTTTCTCTGTATAAAGTTTGAATTCCAACATGTTTAAAAGGCATATTCTTGCGTATACACTTTGAACTTCAACAAGTCTAAAGGAAGCTTCTTCCGTATAAACTTTGAACCTCAACAAGCAAAAAGCAACATCTTCCCTACAAACTTTGAATCTCAGCAAGTCTAACTCCGGCTTTAATTCTGGGAAGATACCCCGTTTATCCTACCGATAACTTGGCCCAAATCGTTTGTTCAAGAAAAATGCGGATACTTGAACAACTTCCAATTAAATCCTTACCCTTGCTGACGCGCTCAGGATTGATTCCCTTCCAATAAATCATAACATGACAGACAGATTTTCTCCAAAAGCGTAACACCCCCTTTCCCATTTTAATACATATTAGGCAAATACTCACTGTTTTTCAATGTCTCCTCAGGTCCCATTTAGCATTAAAAGCGGACACTAATAACAGTTCTCGGTTACACGTGTTCACACGATATCCGAAGCCGGGCGACAGAGAATGCCCCAATCACCGTGATTGATCACCGGTGATCAATACGTTGTTACCGGAACGCCGGAGCATAAAATTACCACTTGGTGATCACTTCTTGGGAAGGAATGAAATGGCCGTGAGTGGCGCCCCTGAATATTTTGATGGATTAGTTCTGTGAGTGGTAAATTATAGAGGAATCCGTGACAGCATCGCTCTGTGACGTCGTGAAGTCCGTATTTAAATTATTGTAATATGAGGACATATGAGGTATTAGATGATGCTTTTTGAAAATGCACGAAGTTTCTTTTGCCAAGCTTGGCAAAACAGTTTTTGGTATTGTCAGCACCGGATAAAAGACCATTTAGGATGATTAGGGGAGAAGATTTTGGTGCGCTCTCATATGTAATCTAAATGTTTAAAAACATCGACTGAAAATATTAACGCTTATTAATGTGATTTAAATTGTAGATGGTTCATTTTAAAAATAACTATATGAAATTCAAGTCATTGGAATAATTTACTAAACACCTAGTTTTACAATGGGGATTCATTTGCATGGGCGCCCATAGGGGAGTGCGGGGGGGGGGGCACTTGTCCCTCTCTGGCCGTTCAAGGTCACAAAGGTGGACACCAAGCTAAATATGATAAAAATGAAAAAAGAACATTTTCTCAATATCCTTGAGTTTTCCCCCTCCTGGAACAAGTTCTATAGGCGCCCAAGTTCATTTAATCTGTTTGCTATTTCCTGAGACTTTAAACTTCGATTTACAGAGAAACTAGACCGTAAAGAGAAACGGACAATTACGGAAAATAATGGATTATAATAACATTATTATATGGATTCAATATGATGTCAATAATTCTTGCAAAGATTACATGATTTTTATAATGTGTCCGACAATGGAAGTTTTTTTCTAATTTTTCAAAGGTAGAGCTTCGGCTGGCCAATACGAAGATCCAGGGTTCGATTTCAGGTTGGGGCAACAAGGTTCTTTACAAATGCAAATACATGCAGTAATATATGTGCTAGTAAACTCATAGATAAATTTTAGTATACATTTGCGAATCACATGAAAACGTATTATAGTAAAAACTATGTACTAATACATAACAACTGTGAAATAATAGTGTGCTAAAAATTATAAAGATTTGAGAGCAAAGATAAATTTGAAAAGAAAATTCATAAAGTCAAAAAATAGAAAAATCATTAACAAATAAATAAATAAAAGACTGTGAATTCCTTACTACAGCTGAAGACTACATCTTGACAAAGAAGAAAGAATATTGGTGTGCTAATTGTATACATTAGAAACATGAAAACTGTACTACATATAAAATTTTTACCAAATATGTAGTAAAGTGATTTCCAAGACCAAAAAATAAAACTTTACAACAGAAAAAAACATTTAGTCATAGTAATTTTAATGTTTTAATGATGGCTATCTACCCCAGATGGCATTGGCAATCTTTTTGTAATCATGTGGTATAAATGGCCAGGAGTAAATTTTTCTTTCACTTAAAAAGTCTGCTTATTTATGCTGCATTGTATAAGGATTTATTTTTGTTTGGTATTCATAAATTTATCGTGACCATAATAAGTAAACATAAACCTGAAAAAGTTATTAACTTAAAGAATAATAATAAAACCTTTTCGATTTATTTTAATTGGGAGTTTCTTCTTCCAAACTACGGTACTCTGGCACATAAAATGCTCTTAATATCATTTAAACATCAAAAATATACGAAACACTTAAAACATATTAACAGTGAGGGAGCCGTTGCAAACACTGAAGAGTAGTTGCTGTTGTTGAGACCCAGACCATCCGACCTACCAGAAAGGTGTAGAAGACCCAGACCGTCCGACTCATCCTGAGGACTTGAGTATCTAATTGGACGGCCGGCTACCAGAAAGGTGTTGTTGTTGTTGTTGAAACCCAGACCGTCCGACCTACCAGAAAGGTGTAAGGTAACTGTTTGGACGGCCGGGAAGTGCCACCAATTTAGACCGGAACCCAGTGGAGGAGTCATCCACAGGGACCGTACCCTCCTTCCCCTACCACCAACTTTTCGGAAGGACTAACGGACCCACATGTTTAACGTGATCGTACTCCGCATGAACATGACGGCAGTTGTGGCAGCGTGCAAATCCAGCGTGCAAACCACCGGGCTGCCGCGCCCGAAATGTGCCAACAGCACGCGGTGTTCCCAAGTGATCACCCACCCAAGTACTAACCGAGTCCGATGCTGCTTGACTTCGGTGATCTAACGAGAACCGATGTTTTCAGCAAGATACGGCCGTTGACACTGGAGAGTAGTTGAAGGCCCAGACCAAACAACCAACCCAAAGGCTTATGGTAGTTTAATGTGTGGCCCGACTGAAGAGTAGTTGTCAAACCCCTAAACCATGCATTGTTACTCTGAAATTCCAAATATGCAGGCAATCTTTCAGGACTTTTTGGTAGGGGGGGGGGAGGCGAATGAAACTTTGGGGGGAGGGGCAAATTTTCTATTTGTCGTATATAAATATATCTAAATGCTGTCACATAAAAAAAAGCTAGGTTAATACAAAATGTCTCCGGGGGAGGGGCGAATAATCGTTTCCTGGGGGCTTCACCTCTCCTCCGGATGTATGCCTGAAAGAAATACTGCAAATATGGTCACTAAAGAAGTACCTCATTCTACCGTCCCTTCTCCAACATTACTCATATTTGTTGCTCCAGAAATTCAATTCCCAACTGCCAGATCTAGGTCGACAAACAATTTAAATCAGACGACAAACAGCAAAGGCATGACCGTGCCGGTGCGTAGACCTTGTACGAGCGTGACTTTCGGCCACCCCGGGTCGGCAGACAATGGGCCATGGGGTCTTGAAAAATGACCCCTGTTCACGCAACGGATTCGTTACCTCACGTGAGATCAAAAGCAACAATAGTAGAACATGCGCAATTAACACCTTCCAGGAAGGGGGAGAGGTAATGTTCCCTTGTTAAGCAGCTTAGCTGCCAAACTTAGATTTGGTGTTGGTAAAGAATGAAATTTACATTTTATATCCTTCTCTCTCGCGTGAACTCCAGCTAATATCTTCAAGAGGATGTACCACTTGACTGTCTAATACATCCATATGCTTTTGCCATAATGGTCAAATCCATTTGTGTTGTACTTGTTATGAGCCAGTTGTTGTTCGCTGCTCAAATGGTTCATTAAGAAATTATAATAAGTAAGAAATTATATATATATTTGAAATATGTAATAATAAGAATTATGTAAAAATAAAAAATACAATTCAAGTAATATTAACATCACTATAGAAGCATATATATATATATATATACAGGGTGTCCCCAAAACATTGACTTCGGCTTTTATTCCTTAAATATTGATCTTAGCCATATATAATAAATTACAAAGTTGTGTAAAAAAAGGTACAGAATTTTTTGAAATCGATAAAAATTTTCGGGGGATTAAATTTGAAGAAATACAAAATTTAAATTTTTATACGGCCCCGTACAAAAAACATTTTCAATGATTAAAATGTGCCTCATGCACTAATAAGGTGATGTACTACAGTTCAGCATTTTATCATAGAAAGTCCCAGAGATATGTTTAAACAAAGTTCGTGAGGGATTAATCACAAATTAAGATGTAAATGTTTACAGTAAGAGTGCAAATGACGCAACGCAGAAAAGCATCATAGGCATATAATATCTGCCTCTTATCTTTAATAGATCTTTGGCATGGATGGAAGACATTTTGAACAAGCTTTGTAATCTTTGTGTAAAGTTATTATTGTTATTTTTTCTACACAGTGTAGATACTTTTGTACCAATAAATAGCAAAATTATTATTTATTTATATAATCACTGTTTTCTTTCGTAATTTGTGTATGACCCCTGAAACGCGATCTGCCGACATGATTTTTCCCCCTCTGAAAACCCATGTCGATGCATCGAAAAGTGGTTTAAATCAGTAATTTTGTCTTTTCATATCTCTGGGACTTTTTATGATAAAATGCTGAAATTTTGTACATCACCTTATTAGGATATGGGGCATATTTTACTGATTGGAAATGATTTGTACGGGGGCCGTATAAAAATTTAAATTTTGTATTTAAAATTTAATTCCCTTGAAAATTTTAATCGATTTCATAAAATTCTGTACCTTTTTTAAGCAACTTTTTTAAAGCAACTAATTTATTATATATATCTAAGATTAATATTTAAGGAATTAAAGCCGAGGTCAGTGTTTTTGGGACACCCTGTATATATATATATATACACAATATGTGTGTGTATATATAATGTATATCTGACACAAGCATTTGTTTGGAATAATTTGGGTTGGATGTTTAGACCTTATGAGTAGTATAATCTAAATTAACCTTTACATTAAACCTAGTGTTGTTCATTTAATTTTTTGGTATAGTTGCCGTGTTTTAACTGTTTTGGTGATTTTATTGTTTTAATGTTTTGTCATTATTTACTTGATTTTGATATTATTCCATCGTTCTAATGTACTCGCCAAAAGTGAAATTCTAACACCACGTAGCCATATGTAAATCACAGTACACCGGTACAGTCATATGCAAATGATTAAAAGAACAAAAATATGCAAAGAAACCTGTTTATTCTGTAAAGAATGTGGCCCCCCACTGACAGACCGCTAACGGCGAGGTATACTATTGATTAGGTTATTAGTGGTTGCTTGAGGTCATCCTTGCTAAGCAGCATTCACTGCGACACGCAGTTTGTCTACGGTATGTAACGGTGGTCAGCGGTGCACCTGTCGTCCGATGAGGCCCCACACATTTTGATTGGGAGAGAGGTCTGGCGAGGCTACCAACCGGGAAAGGATGTGAATTCCGTTCAGACTGTTGAGATTTCGTCTTGCGGTGTGGCATTTTCTTGCTGGAACACTATGCCGAGGACATCCTGCAGTAGTGGCCGAACCACAGGCATCATAACTTGTGTTACGTACCAGTCTGCTGTTAGATTACCTAAAATGTGAACCAGAGCTGCCCGCTGGTCGAGCATGATACCGCCTCAAACCATGATGCCCGGTGTGGGGCCAGTGTGACTCTCGGTGATATGGGCTTGCAAGTGGCGTTCCCCTGGAAGCCACCAAACCCGTCATTCCTCCACAGGCAGAAGCGAGATTCATCCGTATACAATACCCGATGCCAATCATTGGTCCAGGGGCGTTGATAAAGACACCACGCCAGACGTGCATCCCTATGTCGAGCGCTTAATGGCACCCCAGTGGCTGGCCGCTGTGTGCGTAGCTGTACTTCGTGCAACCTGTTGCGAATGGTTTGGGTGCACGCAGGTGCAGCTGTTGATGGTTTGCAAGCTGTCTCGGATGTCACTTGTCGTTGCGAACTTGCCTCGGCGAGCCTTTTGGCGAATCTACCGGTCTGAGGGCTTTGTCGTGCGCCTGTTCGATCCACTCCCTATTCGGTGCGTTTTCTGATGTTTCTGAATCCATCGTGCGACATATCGCTGGATGGTACTCACGTCGTACCCAACACGCGTAGTAATTGCACGTATCGACATACCCACGTCACGCAGCTCCAGGATATGGTCTTGTTCCCCAGCCGTTAACTGCTGGTATACATCTCACTGACGTCTTCGAGGCCTCGCTTCTTAACTTTTTCGAAAGTTCGGCTGCTGCAAATCGTCGCTGATAACATTTACCAAATGAGCCGTCTGCTGGACTTTATCACCCGAAACTGTGTATCACATGACCTGATACGTACGGAAACTTAATCATTGGCATGTGACTCTCTGTTCTACCGGTACTGTGATTTGCCTATGGCTACGTCCATACCTTCATGGTGTTGTTGCAATTTCACTTTTGACGAGTATATATATATATATATATATATATATATATATATATATATATCGGCTCGGTAGAAGTGGGTCAAAAATAGATTTCAAGATTTGACCCAAACAAATAGGAGAAAACAATCCAAATAAAACAGTGTAATATAAGGATTGAATAAAATATTTACTGAAATTTTAGACAGATATAATTCTCTACAGAAATATAGGGTTTTCTCGCCAAAAGGAGTTATTTCATCAAGATAGCATAAAAATTTGGTTGAAGCTTTTAACAATACCGTTTGAACACATTGCGAACACTTTTAGAAAGTTGTTGGTCAATGGGTCTCTATGCCTGTGAGATGTAAACGTTATAACACAAGAACCGATGCAGATATCACCAAGAAATTTTATGTATGGGTATATACAAGGTAGGATAAAAAAAGTTCGGAAAATGTGCTGATATCTCCAACCCGGATTAGAGGAGAGGGGAACTATTTTACCGTGGCGTAGAGGCGCATATGACGCGAGATGTGAAAAGGAAGAAGCAGTTTTTTTTTCCAGACAATGCTTGTCAGTGAACTGTAGTCGTTCGCGTTCGTCGAAAACGGAAACGGCGTTTGAAGAACAACGTGCGAATATAAAATTCTGCCAGCGTTTGGTGAAATCGCCAACAGAAACATATCAGCGCAGTCTCCGAACTTTTTGATCCTAACTTGAATGTAAAACAAGTGGGCATGCAATATATTGCTATTTTCCTGGCTTCCCTCGCATTTTAACATCTACGCACAGAAAAATTATAAATTTATGTGCGTTGTTTGAAAATGATATATTCGCATTACTCTAAGTCCATTATTTAATAGGTCATTAATTCGAGTCATTTAGATATTCTTAGTTTGGCGTCAATCCGAAGAAGGAAAATAAAACTAGATGTCAAAAACACGATCAAACGAATGAAAATCGCAATAGTCTAACAAAAATATTAAAAATATATATGCGTAATTGTGTTCTACTTATATTATTTTGCAGAGAAATACACCCTCCAAGAATACTTTGAAAATAAAATCGTCGTACTTGGGAGAAAAACAAAACGTTAAAAATGTTTTTATTTAAAAATTAAATGAGAGTACATATTTTTGTTCAATTTACATCATCTACGTACATCGCACACACACACACTATACTTAAAAAAAGTTCGATTTGTGTTGTGGAGATATGTACATAAAACGTGCTCCTACGACGAAATTTAAAATTCGAATTTTCAATCCCGTCAGAGTAATAATAAAGGAAACTATTACAGTTGATATACAGAACCTATAAAATATAGATAACAGATAAAAGTGAACACATTTTCTCTAGAGCTCTGTTAAAAATAAATGTGGTTGAAAAAAATCAAAACTGATTTCAAGACCTTCGATATGATAAGTGAAAAATGATAAGCTGCAGTTCCTTTTCGTATCATTTTCAGGTTGAATAAATTTTCGGTTTATCTATACAAAGTATTTATTCTTCTGTGGCTTTTATTTCCCATAACCCAGAAATTGCTCAGCAACAGTGTTTGATAACTGTTTAAAAAGATTTATTCCATTTTTAAGAAATACGAAACGGAAAATATTTCGCAAAAGTCAAAATTTCTCGCATTTTTCAATCTCCCAAAACGGCAACGGGAATTTCTTTTTTTTTTTTTTTTTTTTTTTTTTTTTTTTTTTTTTTAAGAAAACGTTTTGATATCGTCTGCTGCGTGAATGATTCTGAATCTTTCAGAATGATTCTTTAACCGGAAATATCCGTGTTTTCCGAAAGGAAAAAAAAGAACAGTGTTGATCTTAATTTTTCCAATTTTCTTCCGGGGAATACTCAATATCCATAGTCGATTTATGTGATAGTTTTAGAAGAAAACGAGAAAGAACAGCCGATCAATTTTTTTTTTCCACTTTTCAAAACAGTTCAGTTCTTCCAATTTCTCTCAAGCGAAGCGGCGGAATCGAATCAAAAACCGCGATAGCGAAGTTCACAGAGGTTGCCATTAATCTTAGTGAATGGCAGCCATTTCTGTCGCCAAGATATGAGAATCTGGCGCATTTTTCTCCCTTCAATACTTTATCTTCTTTATTTTTTTTTTCCATCTTATTTTATTTTAGAATTCAAGCGTAAAAACGGCATGAATTTCTTCTCTTTCCGCTATTGGAGTGAAATAAGATATTCCATTTTTTATTTAACTTTTTTTTTTTTTTTAACTTTTCTTTTCTTTCAGCTGTTGAATTTTTGGCGTAAGCTTTTTATGACGTGTCTAGAAAAGGTGGAAATTTTTTCAGCGGCTTTGCACTTCATTAGATATCCATGGCGTTAGAGTCATGACTTTCAGAATATATTAATGAATATTTTGGCGCGGACGCGATGTACTATAAATGATAAATGTATCCAACGAAAAAAATCGTTCCGAAAGTGTTTAGTGCCTGAAAATTTCGTGTATAAACAGTTGTTATCCCCCGTTTCCTACTGATTCAGCAGATATCTGTGTAATATATATTCATGACTGATGTTTTAAGGATTTTTTAAGACACAGATTTAACTTCCGTAAAAAGCTTAAAAATAATTAATTTGAAATAAAGGGATCTAGTTAAATTATTCATCGTAGCACAATCGGTAAACATTAAATTACATTGACAAATTCCAAATATTAAATATTATTATTATTATTTTTTTTACTTTCCCTACATCCATAGTATAGTGTATAGGGAAAGTTTTGTAACAGGATGGATAACGAATTCGAGTTTTTGACCGAAGAGCAAAACATCTCTGAACTCGAATTGAACATTTTGGAGGTGTATGTCCGTGTTACACTGTGGACGCGATATCTCACGAACGAATGAAGCGTTTCTAAAAAAGTTTGGTACAATTATTACAATCATTGAGTACTGGAGCCCTATTTATTTTAAACGCAATCGAATGATCGGAAGATACCCCCTACCCTCAAATTTTCAAATGAATTTTTGAAAAATCATTTAAAAATCAGTACTGTTACTAGTGATAAATAAATAAGTATTTCAGACGTAGCTTTTTATTAAAAAACGATTGATAGAAATTTTAAAACGATAACATGAACTGTTGTAGATATTGTATGATCTACGATTTTTTTAAAAAATCATTAAAAGGACAGAACCTTTAATACTATTAAATAAATGAACATTTCATATGCATAATGTTACATATTAAATGAGCTTTAAAAAGCTAGCATAAGCGGCTCTTAAAACGTTGCACGTTTTACAAATACAATTACCAGAAGGAAAAAAAAAGAAATTATATAAAATTATAAATCCTAAATGTTAGCAAATATGTTCATTTTCTATAAGCAATATTATGCAACTTTATTCACGTAAATTCTAATTCGTTTCATTCAAGGGAGAAAATGTATCATATTTTAATGGCTTTATATTTTGATGCCCAAGAATTTATCTGTAATCATTTATTTTCTATAATTTATATAGTTCTTGAAATAATGTAAGTTTTTCGAAAAATTAAAAAAATAAATTACTTAAAATTAAAATATTAGTATGTATTATAAGATATGTTCCCTTTCCACATGCAATAGTATGCAACAAATCTGTTAATATCCTTCTTATGAAACAAGTCGGCTCCATTCACGAGAGAAGATATTTTTGTAACAGTTTTGTATTTTGACACCAAATTATTCATTAATTATTATTTATTTCAAGGCATGTTCATTAAATATCAGTGGCATTTTAATGAAGTTGTTGCACGTGAGTACGAAAAAGTCGTTCTGTATGGAATGACTTTTCCATATAGATATTTATATAAATACGTCCGATTTTTAAAGTGCCGAAAGCTCCAAAGTTCAATTTAAGAGATATTAATGACAAAAACATCCTTGCAATATCATTTCACCATGGAAAAGGTAGACATCGCATTGTGTAGGGAAATCCATGTGCTGTGCACAAAAAAATTTCGTATTTGTCTAAAAATAATAATTTTCAAAATATGACACATGTTCACTAGTTTATATATATAAAAAAAAAGTCATTAATGCATTCACAGTTCAATAAAACTATAAAAATTGAATGTTTCCTAGGTTTTAGAACAAACCACCAAACCTTTTCAAAATTAACCATTAAAACCATTTGTTACTCGATTCACTACACGTTGCCATACTAAAAGTTCTCATCATTAACAGGAACAACGTCCTTTAACTGCAACCGCATCGGAATCTGTTCACGTTCTTTTATCACCTAATGTTTTTGTGTTATAGTTGAACGATCGTGCAAAAGCAATAACCATCTACTACTCTAGAAACACGTTTTGTTAATAGCAACTCTGTCCTTGGGAATTTTGTAATAATAAATATAAGTAAATCGAGATCTTCAGTACATTACAGCTGGGAAAAAATTAGCTACATGGAATTTAACTCATGGAGTAGAATTTTTCGCTGTGGAATAAGAATCAAACGTCGGAATTTTAATTTTTTTTTCTGTTTAGGCACTTTCATTTTAGTTACTTTAGTTACGATTTTAAATTGGTCTATGGGTAGATAACAAGGGGGAAGGAGAATCAAAGTAAAAGTGTTTTAAAATATTTTTCTTTTCCACATGAATGCGGGTGTCCGTCACTCGTATATATTTAATGTCCTAACCATGGAGGTAAAAAAATGTGTTAAAACTCCATATTAAAAATCTCCAATATCGTTTAAGAGAATAATTTAGGAGGCGCTGGCGTAAGATAAGTAGCCCTGCATTGTATATATTTATGTGGCAAAAGACCTAAAATTTTATAAAAATCAATTTTATAAAAAATAAATTATTAGCGCAATGCAAATTAGAACTGAAACAATAGAGATTATTCCAGCGTAATCAAAGTTATTTTACCTTTCAATTTATTTTTATCTCCCTATGTTCTGTACTCTATCCTACAACTGTGAAAAAATACTGATTAATTACATTCATAATTAGGGAATCTTAATTTAAAAATAATCACAGATACATATACTAAAAACTACGCCTTTCTGTTGTGTCATCTAACAATAGCGACAACTTTACTAACACTAGCGCACCTAGATAATGCCTCTAAGCATTATGGCATTTCCAGGCTTTTCATCCATAATTCTCTCTAACTCCATGGTACTAGGTATTTAACTCACTCTTTCTGCGATTTCATTGGTTATAGTGCGCAGAGTCCACTTCAATGATAAGAGCATGCAATTTCGTCCCAGTAGCTCAACGGTAGAGCTTTGGATGGCCAGCTCGGAGATCCAAGGTTCGATTCCCGGTTGGGGCAGTGAAGTTCCTTATAATGGTGTCCGAACAAATCCACCCTGTAGGTTAGTGCAAAGATGTCGATGGTCTGAAAGTGACCGTAGACCGACTAGTACGGATTCAGTGGACTCTGGAAGACTAAGCTCCGATTTCAAAATCAAGAGGATAACGACCACGCAGAATACTAACCTGGGTAAAAATTAGTATTAGCAGGAGGCTAACCCGCGGTAAAAATAACAGTAGTAGGTGGTCATCCAGATTTTTAGTTTCCCGTCACTCTGACATTAGAGGGTGAAAAATGCAGAGTCCACTGCAACGATAAGAGCTTGAAATTTCATTTCAGTAGCTCAAAGGTAGAGCATCAACTAGCCAGTTCAGAGATCCAGCGTTTGATTTCCGGTTGGGTCAGCAATGTTCTTTACAAGTGATCATTAAATATGACATCCAGTGAAAGATTATCAAGTGTATATTTATTGTTTTTGTCACAGTCGTCGTTGTTGTTGTTGAGACCCAGACCGTCCGACCTACCAGAAAGGTGTAAGGTAACCGTTTGGACGGCAGGGAAGTGCCACCCAATTTAGACCGGAATCCAATGGGGGAGGCATCCACAGGGACCGTACCCTCCTTCCCCTACCACCAACCTCTCGGAAGGATTTACGGACCTACATGTTTAAAGTGATCGTACTCCGCATGAACACGGCGGCAACGTGCAAATCCAGCATGCAAACCACCGGACTACCGCGCCCGAAATGTGCCAACAGCACGCGGTGTTCCCAGGTGGGCACCCACCCAAGTACTAACCGCGCCCGATGCTGCTTGACTTCGGTGGTCTAACGAGAACCGGTGTTTTCAGCACGGTTGGGCCGTTAGCATTTTGTCAAAGTCGTGTAATTTTTTTAAAAATCCCATTGTATGGGCAACCCTCATTTGAATTGTCTAAATTTTCATTTTTGTTTTGTGTATTTAATAGCTGCGACTAATAGAAAAGGGACAAAGCCGAGATTCTGGATCAAGTGGAAGTTCCCGATTCTTTTGAAAACTGGTTTCGATTTTTTTTTCTTTTTAATTATTCCTTTGCGTTGTCATACCTTCTCGAAGTTAAACTGGACTGGATGACACCAATACCAAGATTCTAGCTAGAATGGAATAGCTCTCGATAATATTAATACATCACTCTCTCACAGTGACTTCAGTGCATATTATACAGACTAGCAGTATACTCGTTCTTCAAACGGAATATATAATATAAAGAAACTTAAAATTCATAATTATGTGCAAATTCCTAGTGTTCTAAATACCATAGTTATTCAAAATATTCTATTAAAATATTTAATTTTATTATCCTCTTATTTAATTTAATTGTTTATTTGTTTGTCTCATCATTACCAGAGAATGACTGTACTTAATTTCATGAAATTTTGATAGGTAGTCTTGTTACGGCCTCACTTTAAATTTAAACGTCTGTCTGTCTGTCTCCGTGTGCTTCTGGCTGCTTTTAAGTCTATTTGTAAGCAAAGTAGTTGCACCAGACAATTTTTTTTTATATATAATTTATGGATGAATTTTTCAATAGTTTTTTATTCCATTGTGGTAACTCTGGTAATCCAGTTACGTTTCCATAGTCGAAATCGTCTGCTGGCTACTTTTTTAAAATTATATTTGACAATAGCATAATAATTAACTGATTATTGGATTTCAATATCTGAAAACATTGAAAATAAGTCACAGTGATCGGAGATGAAATATCATTTTGTAGATAGCAATTTCGGTGTTAAAAGAACTATAGAATGTGAGCTATTTCTGTGCTTAAATTTGAAGCGGTTTTTGATATTTTGAATTTTTATAAGGTGGGCAGATGTCACATTTAGTGAACTCCATCTACATAAATAAAATTGAAAAACCATCTTTTTGTCTCATTATCACGGGATGACGACTGTACCGAATTCCATAAAATTTTAATATACAGCCTTGGTAATACCTCCCCTAAAATTTAGGCGTCTGTTTGTAGTCTCAATTAACGTGACTTGACCGGTTTTGGGGTCTCTCTACAATTTAAAATCGGATACGTAAGCCTATCGTTGTCTTAAAATAAATAAATAAATAAACTAAGATACATAAATAAATAAAGATGAAGTTCAATTATGATTAAAAATTAAGTTGATTAAAGAAAAAGTAATTCGAAATAATAAACATGATAAATAATGTCGGAAGGCATTATCTTCCGACATTAAGAATAGTCGCACATAGAATATTAAGAATAGTCGCATATAGAATATTAGGAATAGTCGCAAATAGAATATTAGGAATAGTCGCATATAGAATATTAAAAATAGTTGCAAACAGAATATTGAGAATAGTCGCATATTGAATATTAAGAATAGTAACAAATAGAATATTACGAATAGTCGCAAATAGAATTTAAGAATTTCTATACATTTTTGCACACTTATTTTGTACAGTCCAAGTTTTCAAAAAAGCTTTAAATGACATCTCCAGAACTGGAAGTGTAAATTCTTAGTAAAATCCAACCCCTAGGAAAATGTGATACTGAATCTACACCAGTTATCATCTAAGTTCTATAGCCAATCCTTAGAAATAGACGTTTGAATGAAAAATGTTTAAACCGAAAGTGGAAAAATAACCGAAAATAGACATCCTTAGTAAACCACTCTACCGCCTTTAAAGTTTGATGTTAAATCCTTTTCAGTTGCCACCTAAATTATATCGACTGCCAATCTTTAGAAATAGATGTTTAAAGTAAATTGAGATTTTTTTAACAGGAAATGTAAATAGAACTTCCAGTTTAATTCCTCTACTTTCTCTAAAATGTGATGCTGAATTCATATTAATCATTACTTAAGCTCTATCTTTAGCAGATCTTTAAAAATAAACGCTTCAGAAAATACTTTTAGTGGAAACAATATAGCAAAAATTCTGCCACCATTTTGGACCACAAACTCATTCTAATGTAACTCTAAAATCCAGAAATATTTCATGTTATGGAAGAAACTATTCAAATATTTAAAATTAACCACTAAAGCCATTTGTTACCTGATTCCCCCCCCCCCCCCCTGTATTGGCACACACTAGAAGCTTTCATCATTAGCAAGAACGGAGATCTTTAACTGCAACCGCATCGGAATCTGTTCACGTTCTTTTATCACCTAATGCTTTTGTGGTATAGTCGAACGATCGTGCAAAAGCAATAACCATCTTCACCCCGTAAAACACGTTCAGTTAATGGCAACTCTGTCCTTGGAAAATTTCCAATAATAAATCTACGTAAATCGAGATCTTCAATACATTAAGGCTGTGAAAAAAAAATGGCTACAAAGTATCTAATAGATGGAATAGAACTAGAATTACAATTGAACACCGATGGAAGTACTTTGAGTTTTTATTTTTGGACATCCATTTTATTTATGATTAAAGTGGCTTGGAGACAAATGTGAAAACACGTTAGAAAAATAAAAGGTAAAATAGTTAAGAAATTGTTTTCATTCTATCGCAGAATTTTTGGATATTGGGATGCCATATAGTTAAGAATTTCCTTAGTGTCATGTTGGATTTTTGATTCATGAACAGGAAACAGTAATGTTCTGAAACTTTAAGTGGGCAAATGTACTCTGAGAAACGAACCTTAATTTTATCGAACATTTAATGGATGTATGATATGCATAATCTCAAACTATATATTTTAAATCTATTTAATTTATGAACTATGTAAATTTATATATTTCGGATATTGCTAATAATAAACAGGTTCCAAGAACTCCGTAATTCAATTAGTAAAATAACTGTATTAGTATTTAGTAAAAGAGCTGTATTAGTATTTAGTAAAAGAACTGTATTAATCATTATTATAGATTCATGTTTTTTACAAATATTTAGTACGTAAAGTGTGTAGGATATAGTGCAGAAGATATGTAGGATATAGTAAAAAAGATTTGTAGTATGCTGTATATAGCACAAAAGGCATGTAGTATATATACATATAGTATGTAGTACATAGTACAAGAACATGTAGTATATATCACACAGGTATGTAGTATACATTATAAAAGGTATGTAGAATATAGTACAAAGGTTTGTAGTATATAGTACATAAAATATGTAGTATATAGTACTAGAGGTACTATATACTACATACTTTTATATAGAATAAAAGGTATTAGTATATAGAATATTAGAATTAGTTTATAGGTATTTAGTATATAGAATAAAATGTATGTAGTATATAGAACGAAAGTATGTAGTACATAGAACAAAAGTATGCAATATATGTAGAATGTAGTACATATTTAAGAAGGACTTTTCGAAAAAATGATTCAAAAATCAAGACCCTCTGTAATGTTAAATAAATAATCATTTTACGGGTTATTTTTTATTAGTAAACGAATTACATAAATTTTAAAATACTAGCACGAATCATTTTCCTGTTATTACCCGTTTTTCAAATGCATTTGTAAAAAAAGTTACATAAAAGAAAAAAGAAATCGTAACAACTATCTTGAAATATGTTCACTTTCATGTGCAATATTCTACGACAAATTTGTTAATATCATTGCCGTCGATCTAGTTCGTTTTCTTTCCTATGATACTTTGTGTAACAGTTTTGTAATCTAAAGCCAAATAATTCGCCAAAAGTCATTTACTTAATGGGAAATTAACTGAATGTCAATCGTAATTTGATAAGGATATTTTGTGGACACGAATTAGAAAGTAATTCTGTTTGGACTAATAAATTGTCAAAATATCTCAATTTCAATTTACATGATGTTTATGCAATGCCAAAATCTATATGTCGTGAATGTTATACACCATTATTTGGGCAGTTAAAGAAATAAAGTCACTGTGCATTATCTCTGAAAAGATATGTGCTGCTCACATCAGATTTTAATTTCGCTACAATGCGTGGTAATGTATAGAAAAAGTATTTAACTTTCCCTACAATACACGGTAATGTATAGGGAAATTGTTGGAATCGTGTCGAAAATTGCAACTCGAGTTTTTGACGGAACTGCACGTCTTGGGACCTCTAGAACACCAAAATATCATTTTTAGCGTGACGTCTGTGTATCTGTCTATCTATTTGTACAATGTATGTATCCACTCTAACTTACAAACTACTCGATGAAATTTCACAAAATTTAGTAGATAAATCAGTCATGGGTTACTCAGGTGCTGATTTGATTTGGAAAAAAAGAACCTGCCTTTTTTTGCAAAAATCGTATGTGTCTACTCTAGCTGAAAAACTAATTGACCAAAGTTCACAAAATTTGGTAGATAGATCACTTGTGAAATACTCTGGCGCTGATTAGATTTTGGTGCGATTTGGAAAGTAAGAACCTGCTTCTATTTTACAAAATGTGCTGCAAAAATTGCCATAATCTAAAATGAAAGACTACTTGTGCACAAATGTATCGATTAAACGCTTCCTTTTTTACGTAATTTTTTATGATGAAAAGAATGAAACCAACCTCATAATTTTAGGACTAACCGTTCTCAAGATAGTTTTTATGTTTCCCTATTTTTGCCAGGTCGCCATCAAAAATACGCCCAGTTGCCAAATGAAATGAAAATTAAAATAAAATTACAAATTCAGTGTAATTTGAAATAATTAATAGTGCCATGTTGTGCAATTGAACTCAACATAATGCATTATAAAAGAAAGAAAGCGAAAATAAATTTGAGTCTGTAAGGAAAGTTATGTGCTGCACACGTTAATCTTTTTATACTGAATTCGACAGTGGTTAATATTTTTAATTGCTTAACTAAAAATATTAACCACTAAAAGCGTTGAAATGAGCTGCATGTCACCAGAATCTATCATAATTTGCCTAATTATTGTCAGAATTTCCTTGCAAATTTGTTTTCCTGCTGTGTAAGTTCCCGCACAGCAAAACAGCTTTTACGATCAGGGTTTCCATGTTACAAGGTTAACTTACAATCAAGGTTACTGTGCTACGATTAGTGGTACAATCAATAGTGTAATGCAACGATATTTACAAGTTGGTGCATTTAACAGTATGCAATCACATAATATTGTCTATTTTCGGCGCAGCATTGACAATATATTGCCAGAGTTGGTTTTCAGAGAATTCCAGATAATTTGAGAATGACTTTAAAAATGACGAAATTCAATAATTTTCTCATAATTTTTTGTAAGACATAGTTTTACGCAAAAGAATTCTTTTCAGTGATATTTAGTTCTGTGAGTAAATCACGACTGGCCAGTCCTGCGTGATTTCACAGTGTTTTAAGAGAACGTAAGCTATCATGAGTTATTCATAAACTACTTTTAATTATCTATATTTCGTCTATCTCTCTTTGTTGCTGAATTCGTTATCCTAGCTTTTTAAAATCTGCACTAGAGGCGCTGTAATCACTTTTATTCCCTGTATATTAGCACAAATTAGCCAAACATGTTCATATTATCATTGTAACTAAACCGTTGTTTTTTAAAACATTAACTTCCGAACGAAAAGTTTTTCAGTAGTTTTAGTAGTTCACATATCGAACTTTCTTGCTACTATTGCATGTTATAAGCTGTTCCATGTTGACGAACGCAAAAAAAACGTGAAACCGGTTTGTGTTTTTTATCTGCAATGGGAACGCAATCCTAACAACTAGTACATCACACATTTAGAAGCACATTACATAGCATATATTTGTTTAACATGAAAATTAAATATTTATTACTTATCCTAAAATAATTTCATATTCTAACCATAACCTTTTCATTTCCAAAACATTATTTCCATAACATTGGCATTTCTCTAAATAATTTCAATAGGGATGCAAAAGAGTAGGATTCTATGAATAATGTATTAAAATTTATATGAAAGAGTGTAAATATCGTATAATGCAAGCACGTACTTGGCTGCTTTGTATTGTCATTTTAACTATTTACGATTCAATAGTTGTTCAAAATATGTTTTGCTCAAAGCATGAAAACAAATTGGCTATGTGAGGATGACGCAAAATATGTAAAAAGTGTTATGGCACAAAAATGAATTTAATCATCTGGATAAATTAAGCTTCTATACAGTACCTTGCTGCTTCCATCGGGAGTCGAACCACGGATCTTCGTGCTGGCTAGACGACGCTCTACCGTTGAGCTACTGGGACGTAAATACAAGCTTTGATTATCGTAGTAGACTCTTTACTTCATGCAAAGCAGCAATAAGTGTAAAAGGGGGTGAAACAGCCCAGTAGTTAGCATGCGAGGATTGCATTCGGATGACCCGAATTCAATTCACAACCCAAGTTTCCCCCGTGTTCACGAGGAGTATGGCTACGTTAAATATATGGGTCCGTATGTTCTTCCGAGAGTTTGATGATAGAAGAAGGGGGTACGGCCCCTGTGGATGCCACCCCATTGGGTTTCGGTTTAAATTAGTTCCCTGTCCCGGCCGTCCAAACAATTGCACCTTCGGTTAGGTCGGACGGTCTGGGACCACGTAGGAAGCTAATCTAGAAAATAAAAATAGCAACAAGAGGCTAACTTGGGGTAACAATAGCAGGAGGTGGTCAGTCAGAATTTCAGTTGCACATCAATCTGACATTAGAGGGAAGAGAATGCAAAATTCACTTCAATAGGAGTTTGCAATTTCCGTCTCTGTAGCTCAACAGTAAAGTATTGGCTGGCCATTACGAAGATCCGCAGTTGGATTCCCGATTGGAGCAGCAATGTACTTTATAAGTTGCATAAGGGCTTTCCTAGAAATCCTATATATCCTCTATTCTAGGTTCCCAAAGCATAAATCCCTCAATTTTCCCGATCTCGTTAAAACTCCTCAAATTGACGACATTTCACCAAATGTGTCATCAATGTTGCCAAATTTGTCGCCAATGTCAATCAACACGACCTCCTCGTGATAACAATTAATTATTGTAAATGTTTATTTCATGAAGACATTTTAAGGCAGTGAAGGAAATACGAGTATCATGTCATTGCAACAACATTAAAGCATTATACATCACTTTAGTCTGGTGTGTTGTTGGCAGCAATGAAAAGAAATATTAAGTCATAGTAAGGAAAAACTCAAATCGCTATCTCTCTTTCTTTATTTATCCACACGTTATGTCCAGTGTTATCTTGTGCAAAATTTGATTTTAATCTCTTAATTTGTTGAAAAAATACCGTGACCTTCAGACTTACAAACACGAAGACAGACACACACATCATTCAAAAGGCGTTAAAACAACAATAGCAGTCAATACACATTGTAAAAAAAAAAAAAACCAGCTGTCCTGTAGAAAGTTGAAACGCTTCTGCCCCGTAGGTTAGAAAAAGTTGTATTGTTACACAATGATTTCAGCATGATCTTGCAGTGGTGACATTTGGTGATTCCCTCTCACAACTTACACTCCGAACCAATTCCCTCCTGGACTCCCTTCAATCCTCCTTGTCCTCCCTTCAACTTTCCCCTTCACCTGAAAAATCACAATGTATTATCTTCAATAAAACTCGTTCCAAGAGAAAACAAAACCCAAGATTTAAAATGTCAAACAAACCCCTTAAAATTACCCGCCATCTTAAATATCTCGGAATTATAATAGATGACAACTTAACCTGGAGTCCTCATGTATTTTATCTTAAAGAGAAATGCTTCAAGCTCTCTTCTACTTTCGGGAAAATCGCGGGTAAAAATTGGGGGGTTAACAGATATTTCCTAAAAATCTGGTACCTTACAGTTATAGAAAAAATTATCACTTTCAGCTCAGGTATATGGGGTAAATGTCTTACGGGGGATCAAACATCACGTCTCATTTCTCTCCGAAGGATTTTCCTTTTGAAGATTTCTTCCGGTTTTAGAACAACTTCGAGCATTTCTCTATACTCAATTACTGGTATCCCCCCTGTTCAATTTGTTATACAGACCCTTTACAAAAAATTTCATTTCTGGCGCCTTAAAACTGACCTTTTTTCATCCCCGTCCCTTCCTGGCCCTTCCAGCTTTGATACAAACGTTCCCTTTTCCAGTCTCCCTCCCTCGCATCGTATTGTTAATCTTCCCTCCTTTGACCCTGCTTCATTCTCCCCTTTTAATATCTACACTGATGGCTCTAAAACTGACGAAAATATTGGATTTGCAGTTTGCATTTTTAAAAAAGATGACCTGGTCGAATCGTTCTCTTTTAAGCTCTCTCATGGAAACACGGTCTTTCAAGCGGAAATCTCTGCCATTAAAGTCGCTATTCAATGGGCGTTGGACAACAATACAAAGGTCAATATTTTTTCGGACAGTTTGTCCTCCATTCTGGCTCTAAAATCTGTTAGAAATAGATCCAAATACTTATGTGATATTAAACTCTTGGCCCTTTCGGCATCTAAATTAATTAACATTCAATGGGTTAAAGCCCATGCTGGAATACTGGGAAACGAAGTTGCTGACTCTCATGCCAAAGCCGCCTCCCTTTCTGGTTCCCCTTTTTCGGTCCTTTTCCCTTATTCTCTTCTCACTCGTCAATGTAAAATATTCCTAAATAATCTGTGGCAAACTTACTTAAACGACTATATCTCTCCCCGTAATCACGATCCGGCCCGTATTCTTTCTTTCCTCCCTTTGGTTGACCCTTCTCTTCTTATTTGTAACAGATTTCTTGTTTATTTTATTACCGGACACGGCCCGTTTCTTGATTACCTCAAATTCTTTAAGCACAAAACCTCTTCTAACTGTCCCTGTAATGCTTTTGGTGACGCTGATCACTATGTTTTTTCCTGTCCCTTTTCTAAAAAATACCACCTCGTCAAACCTTCCCCTGCCCACTCTGCAGCTTGGTTTTCCGGTGTCCGCAGAAATAAAGTATTAATAAACAAACTGAAGGACTGTATTCAAACTGCGAGAGAGATTTCAAATTCTGTTAGGTGACACTTCTGTGAGTATTCTCTGCTCTTAATTTTTGGTGATCTATGAATTTCTTAATCCTGTTTTTGCTCCTGGGTTCTCCCCCTTTGGTGTGAGACTCCTTGAATTTCTTGTGCATTACTTGAATTTTATGTATGTCTGTTTGTCGGATGTTAGTTGTGTGTGATGACCTTTGTATTGTGTAAGGATTGTTTGTTGTGTAAAGTTTTACACACAGATTAATACGGGCCAACGGCCGTACCGTGGTGAAAACACCGGTTCTCGTTAGATCACCGAAGTCAAGCAGCATCGGGCGCGGTTAGTACTTGGTGGGTGACCACCTCGGAACACCGCGTGCTGTTGGCCATCTCGGGTGCGGTTTCCCCGTGGTTTGCGCGCTAGATTTGCACGCTACCATAAATGCCGCCGTGTTCATGCGGAGTACGATCACGTTAAACATGTGGGTCCGTAAGTCCTTCCGAGAGGTTGGTGGTAGGGGAAGGAGGGTACGGTCCCTGTGGATGCCTCCCCCACTGGGTTCCGGTCTAAATTGGGTGGCACTTCCCGGCCGTTCAAACAGTTACCTTACACCATTCTGGTAGGTCGGACGGTCTGGGTATCAACAACAACAACACAGATTAATACGCTTCCCGACCGTCCAAACAGTTACCTTACACCTTTCTGGTAGGTCGGACGGTCTGGGTTTCAACAACAACAACAATGATTTCAGCTTCTGATTTTCAGACCGTCAATGCTTGCAGGTCTCAAATTTAGATTATTTCAGCAGTCTACTATTCTTTTTATTTATTCTATTTTTTTTATCTTTTTAGGTACCTGGGTATGGTGGGGGTCTCAGTGACACCACCGGACATGGCCAGCGAACAAGTGTCGCTTTGTTCGACTGTGCCGGGACTTGTGTCACAGCAGCAAAAAGTGTGCCAGGCGCATCCAGCTGTTATCCGCGCCGTGTCATCTGGTGCCAGACGTGGCATCGAAGAGTGCCAAAGCCAATTTAGGCACGATCGCTGGAATTGTTCCATAGAAGGAGGAGAGAGTGTCTTTGACCACACACTCGAAAGAGGTAAGATTTATTTCCTGTCATTCCTCATGAGAAAGTGTCTGTAAATAGAAAATCATAAAAATATGACAGGTTTCAGAAGGAAACAGGCGTCAAAATTCCAGACAAGGAAACCAGGTATTATACCCACAAATACATAAATACTTGCCTACAAGACAATTTAACGGATCACACAGTTAATATGACCACAGAGAAATGTGGCCAAATAGGATAATAAGATCTACAGAAAGACGTTAGGGGTGAAACATAGTAAACAATTATCAGAAGGATGGTAAACAAGAAAGATCAATCATGCATAAGCATTGATTATGAAACACTTTCCAACTGAAATGTAATTTCATTTAAAAATTTCTAAAATGTGATTCATTCAGTGGTAATATCTTTTACATTATCACAGAACTACAGTAATTTATTATACTTAAATATTTAAAACTGTATCGAAATATAAATCATCTGATTCTTTATGCAAAATCAATGAATATTTCATTCATATAACTTGTATTCCAGACTCCAGAGCTAAATAATTTTGTGTGAAAAAAATTCAGCAATTCTTATGTAATTCATCTTACAATCGCTTGAGATATTTGCATTCTGCATATGTTAAAATTAGGCTTCCTTGAAGAAATAATAAAAGTTTAGGGATCATTTAAAATCACAACTATTGTAATTGCATAGGCACGGAATTTAGATACACAGATAATACACAGATAATATATATGTGTATGTGTATGTACTCAAAGTATTGGAATCGTGCCGAGGATCGGAACTCGAATTTTCAAAGTATCTACACGTTTTGGGACTTCTAGAACACGAAAAAACTACTTTTAGGAAGACGTCTGTGTGTGTAAGGGTGTATCTGTGTATGTTTCTGTGTGTCTGTGTGGATATTACATCCACTCTAATTGAAAAACTAATGGACCGAATTTCATACAATTTGGTAGGTATGTTTTTTGTGGGAAATCCTGATGTTCATTAGATTATAGTACGATTCGTAATAAAAGAATCTGCCTTCTTTGCGAAATGGCCGCAGAAATTGCCTTTATCCACTCTAGCTAAAAACTAATGAACCAAATTTAACAAAATTTAGAGTATAATATTTCAATAACCTACAAGTGATTTATATACCAAATTTAACAAAATTTTGTATATAAATCATTTGTAGGTTATTCTACTACGATTCGGGAAAAAGGAACGGGCTATTTTTGCGAAATGGCCAGCAAAAATCGTTATATATAAAAATAAAAGACTACGTGTGCTCAATTATATCAATTAAATTCCTATTTTATATGTGATTTTTGACAACAAAAAGAATAAGACTAACCCCATTACTCTAGGACTAGCCGTTCTTGAGATATTCTAGTTTTTTCGCGTTTTCGCTACGCCACCTTTGACAATAAGTCCAGCTATCAAATGAGAACCAAATTTAAGTTTAACGTGTAAATTCATTGTCATTTAAAATACTTATGTTGTGCAGATAAACTCAAATTATCATTGAATAAATAAAGAGAACGAATATGAGTCTGCAGAGAAAGACATGTGCTGTCCGCATCAGAATTTTTAACAATATTACACCAATGATTTATAGAAGTGAACGGGGATTATTTTCAGGCCATTTCGAAAAAAATGTATAATTTATATTTAAAGATCCATCAAATTTTTGTCGAATAAAATGTTCAACAAATTTAAGCTGTGTACCAAATTTTAACTCTCTAGGACGTAGGAAAGTGCATTTAAAATGCCATCAATTAAATTTATCATGAAGAGTTATATAAAATTTAAAAAAAATGAAAAATTGTTATCTACCAAATTTATCTTAAAATATGAAGCCACTCCCATATGCAAAACGTTTAAACAAATGGAGAGATATTTATTATATAATATCTCTCTCTTTTCTTTCTGGAAGATATCCCAAAGTCAGAATTTAATTGAATTTGTTTTTTTCCCTATATTAAATAATTTTTTTAATTAAAAAACTACTTAATATATTTTACTGAATTTTTTTTTATATATTCTATGGGATAATGTGAATATTTCCTAAAAATTTCGAAGCAATTCGTGAATTTTAAATTTACTTAAAAAATGTTTGAAAAATTAGGTCCCATGGGGTTCAATGTATTTCATTTTTTCAACCCGGGTTCAATAAAAAACTAATTGGGTGATATTATTTATTTATATTCCCATAGGTCCTACAGACCGTCTGAACAACATACTAAAATTTCATTTTGATAAACTCATTTTTACTGCAGTTATCGTGCTAACGGACAGACAGACAGACAGACAGACAGACAGACAGACAGACAGACAGAATGAACAAAGTCATAAACACTTTTCAACTTTGTTGTAAAGTGTTAATAAAAAGAAATTCGTTTTTCATGCCACAATTTTTTTTCGGCTGTATCAGAAGTAAACTGGAAAACAACAAAAATGATTGTAAGTATAATTCTGTTTCGGAGGGAAAAAATAGCCTTCTTCTTCAGCATAGATTAACAGGGCAGCAACCTCAGTCAGAGCAAGAGAAGTTTCTACAAAATGAAAGTTACACATGACTCAGAATGGATGGTATTGCTATATAAAAAGTGAAAACTGAATAAAAAGCCATAGAGTTACCTTTTACTACCAAATCCAAAGCCTAAATAATCTAACACTCTTGAATCAGTTGTGTCAGAACAGGACCATGACCTTTCTGTATAGCCCCGTCTTTTTCTATGTCAAGTATACAACTTTCTGGTGAAAGAAACCTCTCTAGTTCTAGCTGAGGTGCCTGATCACCCTTTTTATCGTAATGATGTCGACTGTTTTAGTTATATATAACTAAACCCATTAATAATCAATCACTAAATAGTAAAACTAAAATATTGAAATCATATTCCCAGTTAAATATTAATTGTAAATTTTGCAAATTTCCTAATGTAACTTTGGTACCCAAATTTCATAAAAAGTTCCCACACTTTTAGAACTGTTAGTTGTGGTCATAACACCGTTACAACTACAACTAGTAAATAATTATTAAGCTGCTTAAATAAAATAAACGATACTCTTAAATAGAATTCTTCTGCTTAATATATATTGAACAATTCTTCTACTTAATATATATTGAACAATTCTTCTGCTTAATATAATTGAACAATTCTTCTGCTTAATATATATTGAACAATTTTTCTGCTTAATATATATTGAACAACAGTTTTGATTTCATTAATCATATTTGCAAACTACTACATATTATTCTTATCCATACTTTTGATTTGAAGGATCTAGATATTAAAAATTTATATAAAGTTATTATCTTTCTATATTACATCTAATAGGATACATTTTAAAGTAAAAATGTTTCCTATGTTATTACTCTTCTTATTATACAACAATTATTTAATTCAGTTTAATAGTATATATTTACAGAATATCAGGTATACCCCAAGGGAGATGTAATAGCAGCATTCTAGCAAACTTATATCTTTATTATGCAAATAAATTTATATCCAATACCTATATCATTTATCGATATGTTGATGACTTATGTTATTGATATGTGTTATTGTTACCGATACTAATCATATAAATATTAATTTCTACCCTACTAACCTGGAATTAATTCCTAATGAGCCTAGTGTTAGTCAAAATGTTAATTATTTAGATTTAAATTAAAGATTGGATATCCCCAATAAAAATATTTTAACCAATTTATATGATAAAAAATACTTTCAGTTCGAATATCAGTAAATTGATTTTGATGATATAGGTCTCTATAATTATTTTAATAAAATTACAGATCTAAAATAAATATAATTTTCTAAGTTAAAATAATTAAAAAAAATCCCGAAATCCCCCTGAAATTTTGGCATTTCTTATCCTGGAATTAAATTTTGGCCGGGATTTCAAGATTACTATCCCTATTTTTAACGTCACGATCTTTTATTTTTCTCTACGCTTGCAAAAGAACGAAGTTAACAATATAAATTTCGTACCGACTCCAATAACGTCCTGGCTGACTTTTATGCGAGCCTTTACATCCTTACCCGCAGCCATTTTTCAGCCTTTCCGACAATCATTTGTCAGCTGTGAAAGGCTTGCACTTTTACCAGTCCCCATACATTCAGGAATTCCAAAGCACTTCCTCTCTTTCCCACCGCCATTTTATCCATATAAGATTTCTGATTTCTTCCCAATCTGTTTTATCCATATATTTCACTCCTGCCATTTATCAATAAATATTACGCACCGATAAAAATCAATTGCTCTTTTGTAGAGTGGAATTTCTTGACGAGTATCAAATTTTTTTTTTAATAAAATTTCTTTTCAATAGATGGCTTTCAACTATTCATCAGCATACCGAAGACGACAGACTGAACGTCACATAAAAATTCTCTATTCTTCTATGCCATCTAAACTATCTGTACTATTTCTACCATCTATATATCATCTACACTTCTATACCATCTATACTATTATAACCATCTATATATTGTCTATACTATATCATCTATATTTCTATACCATCTATACTATTACTACCTGTGGGAAGAATGAAATTATCTTATTTTAACTTAGATTAAATTAATTATAATTCATATTTGGAGAAGAAATTAGTTTAAGGATAGCGTTTAATACTTCAACTTAAATTTGACCTCATAATAGTGTTGTACATAATTGTATATGTCCGACAAATAACCTATTTTTTCCGTAGTCTGGTTGGTGTCTTCCGTTCATCTATATCACCTATACTATATCATCTATGCATTTATATCATCTACACTATATCATCTATACATCTATATCATCTATACTATGGCATCTATACCGAATTATAAAAGCATACTGTTATAGTTGTAAGCCCTGCAGTGAAACAACTTCTATGGCAATGATGACAAAGTTCATATATATGACGTTGCACCATTAAATCGTGAGTCAGTCAGAATTGTAAGGGCTTCGGTAGATTCGAGATGACGTAACATATGTTAAAAATTTTGGCGGACGCTCATAAACTTACGCATGTTGCTAACGCACATAAGACAGTGTTAAATGTCTTAAGCGTGAGACGGCTTTTGCCCAACGCTATAATGCTCACCTACCACGCGTTCACCCCAGGATCAAACTTCGGCACTCCTAAGTTAGGGATTTCACCCTCTCACTACCTGGGTGACCTTGAGTAAGTACGATGACCTTGAGTGAGCATACATCACTCTGATTTTCTAGTTATTCAGATTTCTGACAATTATGCATACATTGAAAAATTGTACTTTCTGTACTGTCCATGAGATAACGCCAAGATGCAGTTGAAATGAGCAACATAATTCCAGCAAGCCTCATCACGGTCTTAACTGTTGCTACCCTGCACGTTATAGCTCCAACGCCTATTTGCAACCCAGAACAACTTCGTTCGATAATCGACAATTCACTGTGAGAAGGAGTACTGTAGCGAATGCTCATAAGGCAGTATTAAATGCCTTAAGCTAAAGACATCTTTAGCTAAACGCAATAATGCTGACCTACCACACTTTTGCGCCGGAATGAAACCCTGGCACTGCCAAGTGTGTGGTTTCGTCTTCTTGTTACACGCATCAGGCTTGCTTTGGGGGGCAATTTCAGTTCTGATTGACGTACTGCACAGAAAGAAAATTAAAAGTAATCTTCTGGGCTTACTAACATCATCCGCCTGCAGTGAGGGTACCACGACATTCATATTACCTTGGAGATAAATATGCTATCATTTAGTTACAAACTTTGCGAAATATTGCAAACTTGGTAAGTTTCAGAACTGTAAAAGAACAGAAAATGTCATAAAAAACAAAAATTTATATTTTAAAACCCTACGAAAAGATTGCTATTTGCTCAGAGAATATTGGCGAACAGAGAATTCAGGGATTTTTAGCAAACATTTTGATTTTATAAACTGAGGTATTTGATGATAGTTATTTCAGCAATTATTTCGCAGTGCGAATTTCCGCGATTTTTTTCGCAAATTTTAGTGATGGAAGTGGGATTGGGGTCTGAAATTTCGCGATTATTCGAGACTCTTAATTTTTTTTTCCGATTTTAAAAATTGCAATGTTGGCGATATTCCGCCCAAAACTTTTCAAATGAGTTAAAACTTATAGAACACTTAGTGCTTTTGTTTTTAATTTAGATTTGAAAACGTAAAGTATTTGTATTTCGATAAGCAATTTTACAAAATAAACTGTAAATATTTATTTACATAAGTAAAAAAATCTGATGTAGGCAGCACACGACTTTCCCTGTAAACTCAAATTAATTTTCTTTTTATTTCTTCAATGATTCATTAATTTGAAAATAATTGCACAAAATAACACGCATAATTATTTGAAACTACACTAAATTTGTACTTTTAATTCGATGTTTATTTCATTTGGTAATTGGGCGTGTTTTAAAATGCCGCTTAGCAAAAAATTTGAAAAAACAAAATATCTCGAGAACGGCTAACTAGAGTAATGGAGTTGGTCTTATTCTTTTCATCATCAAAAGTTACGCATAAAACTAGCATTTAATTGATATATTTGAGCATATGTAGTCTTTAAATTTATATTTTGATATATTTTGCGGGCCATTTCGGAAAAAAGGCGAATCGTACCAACGTACCAACGGCCGAATCGTACCAACACCTAATCAGCACCAGGGTAGCCCACAAGTGACTTATCTACCAAATTTTATAAAATTTGGTTCATTAGTTTCTGATTTAGAGTAGATATATACATTGCACAGACAGACACACATACAGACGTCAAGCTAAAAATAGTTTTCTCGTATTCTGGAGATCCGAAAACGTGTAGATCCGTCAAAAACTCGAGTTGCGATTTACAACAGTATTCCAATACTTTCCCCATACATTACCATGTATTGCAGGGAAAGTAAGTGAATAAACGGAAAATACAATAAAAATATTAACACAACAAAACTTCTTATTAAAAGCTTTGCTTCACAACGTTGTATGATATTTTATGCTAGGCATAAATTTGTTTTTTACAAATAGTTCGAAATTATTTCAAATAGTTAAATTTCATTGCGAAACATATGAAGCATTTTGAAGGATTTTTCAAGTAAAGGTGTTGGGATTGATAACACCGCCAACAGCTGGCTTTAAGAGCGGCGTAGATAGATAACGCTTTGTATCGCCGGGCGATATTGCCATGATACACTTGCCAGCTTTCAAAAATCTAATTTTTCTTTAAATAAAACCTTTTTGAAAGTAAAATTATTGTTACTTAGATTGATTATCCGTACATTGTTCATTTTGTGATATTAAGATGGATAGTGTTAGCTATTTCGTGGCGAGTTAGTGTATACAGTCACCGTATCACAGTAACCATATATAGTATATATCATATATAATATACCGGGTGATTCAAAAGTTCGGAGCAAAAGTAAAATGCGATAAAAAAAAATATCTATGGGTCGGAGAGACATACGGTTTGCAGATTAATATTCACAGTGGTGGGGGATTTTATATGGCATGAAAAACAAGAAAGATCAATCATGCACAAAGCATTGATTATGAAACACTTTCCAACTTCAATGCAATTTCACTTAAGCATCTCTAAAATGCGACACATTCCTCGGTAATATTTAAAAAATTATCACAATGCTACATTAATTAATTATAATTGAAAACTTAAAAGTTCATAAAAAAATGAACTTCATTTAAATGACGTTAATTCAATATAAATCGCCTGGCTCCTCGGTAATGTTTTTAACATTATCAGAATACTACAATAATTTATTATATTTGAGAACTACATCAAAAACAACTGAAATTTATTCAAATGACGCCATCGAAATATAACACGCCTGTCTCTCTCTATAAAAGCAGCATTTCATTCATAAGCATTTTCCCATTCATTTCATTCATCACAATACTATAATAATTTATTTTATTTAAAAACTTAAGACCATGGAGTTACAAGTAATTAAACTCTATGCTTAAAACCTCATCGAAAAATATCGTTCTTCTCTCTGTAAAATCAATGAATTCATATCAGCTATGCAGACTCCATGAGCTAAATAATTTTGCGTTAAAGAAATGCAGCAATTCTTATACTACTCATTCTACATATTTTGCTGTTTACATTTTACATAAGTGAAAAATAGGCTTCGTTGTAGACATAATCAAATTTGGATGATCATTTAAACTCAAATATATTGTAATTGCGTTGTTTCAGTATGTAGATGCACTGAATTTAAATAAAAATAAAGCGGTTTTAGGACGGATACAACACTCAATATGAATTAAAAAGAACTTTAAAAATCACGATTTTGAGACAAGATGGATGCCATATTTCATTTTGAAGTGAGTCATGTGATTGCTTCATATAAGAGGTGTAATTATTATTTTAATTTTTATTTAAAAAACTACTCAATATATTTTGCTGAAATTGTTTTTACATATTTTATGGGATAATTTGAATATTACCTAAAATTTTCGAAACAATTTGTGAATTTTAAATCCGCTTAAAAAATGTTTGAAAAATTAGGCCCCATAGGGTTCACTGTATTTCCTTTTTTCAACCCGCATTCAATCCAAAACTAATTAGGTGATATTATTCATTTATATTCCCATAGGTCCCACAGACCGCCTGAACAACATACTAAAATTTCATTTGGAATAAGTCATTTTTACGGCAGTTATCATGCTAACGGACAGACAGACAGACAGAATGAACAAAGTCATAAACACTTTTCAACTTTGTTGTAAAGTGTTGAAAATAGTTTCAAAATCTCGACACTGGGGGACGCTGCTGCAAAGAAAACCACGAGAGGTAATAATTGCGAGGTGAGATATTTTATTTCAGCATGATTTACAGCTGCAAGTGCTCCATGTATCCACTACCACATTCCGGTATTGAGTGCAGTCGCGGTATTACGCCTAATACAGCTTAATGTCAGCGTAATACTATATCAGGCGTAATACCGCTATTGCACTCAGTACTGGAATGTGGTGGTGAACACTTTGAGCACTTGCAGCTGTAAATCATGCTGAAATAAAATATCTCACAATTATTGCCTCTCGTTGTTTTCTTTGATACAAAATCTCCCACCACTGTGAATATTAATCTGCAAACCGCATGTCTCTCCGACCCATAGATTTTTCTTTTATCGCGTTTTACTTTGCCCCGAACTTTTGAATCATTGTATATGATATATAGTATAATGTGATAATATATATGCAATACATGATAATGTATAGGGAAAGTATTGGAATCATGTCGAAAATCACAACTCGAATTTTCGACGGATCCGCACTTTCGGATCCTCTAGAACACACAAAACAAAACTACTTTCAGCGTGACGTGTGTGTGTGTGTGTGTGTGTGTGTGTGTGTGTGTGTGTCCACGTGTCCACGTGTCCACTCTACCTCAAAAACTAATTGACCAAATTTTATATTAAGTCACTTGTTGGTGATCTTAGTGCTGATTAGATTTTGGGGCAATTCGGAATACAAAAAACCCTGCCTATTTTGCGAAATGGCCCACAAAACTTGTTAATATCTAAAATTACTAATAACTTGTTAATTTAGTGTCATTTTAAATAATTATGCGTGTTATTTTGTGCAATTAAACTCACTTTAATGAATTATTAAAGAAATAAGGAGAAAATGAATTTGAGTCTGTAGTGAAAGTCATCTACTGCTCACATCAGATTTTTTATATTCTGATAATACTTTTTTTCATTCTTATGTAAATAACAAATATTTTAGTTAACAGCCGATTCTATACACATTTCTTGTTTAGAGTTTAAAATATTTGACAATCTATAAGATATAAATCTAAAAAATATTTTTTCATTTTAAGTCTACCAGTTTTCTAACTCATGCATGATTGTTGGGAAAACTTCAAAATAATACAAGATAAACTGCGTTTATAGTTTATATGGGTTCTGAAATCTGTGTCGTAAATACCGTCTGTAGCGGAAATAGTATCAACATTTCGAAAATTTTTCTGTGATCTGGCTTTACTTCAAAAGTTTGAGAAAATGTTTTTACTTGTTCATATCCCGAGTAAAATAAAGGTTCGGGGGAAAGAAGAAGGAAATTAAATCTTCGACAACAAAGGAAATAAATTATGAGAATGAAAAAGGTTTTCAGAAATGTTTGTTATACAATGAAAATCCACACAGGGAAATATTTTTATTTCCACGCTCAACTATGCAATGCGTAGTAAGCATGCATGTATTTTATAGTATTTTTTTAAAATAAGAACAGAACCTAAATACAGATTTGGTATAATTTGAAAAAATTGAAAACATATTTTTGAATCAGAGGCTAATTATTCAAAATAGTAATACTACGTAATTTGCGAAATCAAATAAAATATAAAAATTAACAATTATCTGTGAACATATTTTTTTCATTTTTTTTCTTCTTTTAGACTTAGTGATAACAATTTTAATTTTTGTACTCAATAACATTTCTGATGTTTAGGGATCTTAAAGTTTCAGTACTAAAATATCTGATGTGAGCAGACTTTCCCTACAGACTCAAATTATTTTTCCCTTTATTTTTGAATAATTCATATAATTGAGTTTAATTGTATAAAAGAGCACGCATAATTATGTACCATGAAACTGAATTTTACCTTTCAATTCAATTTCCGTTTTCATTTGGTAACTGGGCGTATTTTAAGTAAAGCGGCGCGCCGAAAATGCGAAAAAACTAAATTATCTCGAGAACGTTTAGTTCTAGATTGATGAGATTGGTCTTATTATTTTCATCGTTACAAATTACCTATAAAACAAGCGTTTAATTTATACATTTGAGTATACGTAGTCTTATTATACGTAAATAATTATACGTTTTAGATTTAAATGTAGAGACGCACACGCACACACACACACACACAGAGAGAGAGAGAGAGAGAGAGAAAGATGTCACACTAAAAATGTATTTTTCGTGCTCTAAAGGTCCCGAAATGTGTCGATCCGTCCAAAATTCGAGCTGCGATTTTCGATCGGATTCCAATACTTTCCCTATACATTACCATGTATTGTAAGGAAAGTAAAATGCCATATGATAGTTCTACCCCAGTTCCAATATCACCAAATGCATTGTATTGAGTCATTAATCTTTGCGATCGCCATCATTCCTTACGATATTTCTTTTATAACCAATCACCTGGAAACTCAATACCAGCCAAAATTTTGTGTTAATAAATTGATCTGCAATATTTGGCGCCAATTGAAGTATCCTTTTTAAAGGTATCCCGTATAAACGAGATAAATGATTAAAATAAACTCATTTAATTGATGTTTTATGGAACCTGGCAGTTGTTTGGGGATCTTGTAAGATATCTACAGTGTTATTAGATGTACTATACAGGGTGTCCCAAAAATATTGAAATGCGCTTTCTTTACCTATTGGAGATAAGTGAGGAATGTAAATTGCTAAAATGTTGAAAGTAAGGTACGAAATAAGACTACGTTAATGAAATAGTCCTCCCATTCATTTTCAAAAAATTACACTTTTTAAATTTTTATACGACCCCCTTAGACAAATTTGATCTATCAGAAATTTTTTATTTTTAATGCAACAAGATCATTAAAAAACACGCATATCTGTATCTTTAAAATTAACTGAATTATGATAAAGGAAAAAATTTGACTTATGCCACTTTTCCGTACCATGTGAAAGGCTGTTTCATCAGTGAAAATAGGGATCATAAACAAATTGATGATGGGAATTGTTTAGATCAAAAATACGTTAATATGTGTCAACAATTTTTATCACAAATGCATCTAAATAAAGCATTACACAGATAGAGATCATATAAAGCAGTGGTACTCACTACGCGGTTGGGTATCCTATGTATTATCATCCAGTTTTATATTTTTTGTGATATGTCACAAATTTACATTTCTAATGTGATATATGGTCCCCATTCACAATGTTCAATTTTCAATTAAATATAACTCGCTCAATTTTAAAGATACAGATATGCAGTTTTTTTTTCTTTTTTAATGATCTTGTTGTATTAAAAATAAAAATTTTCTGATTGACCAAATTTGTCCAAGAGGGTCGTATAAAAATTTAAAAAGTGTAACTTTTTGAAAATAAATGGGAGGACTATTTCATTAACGCAGTCGTATTTCCTACCTTATTTTCGACATTTTTACAATTTACATTGCCCACTTATCTTCAGCAGGTAAAGAATTAAACCGAGTTTCAAACTTTTTGGGACACCCGGTATTGTTTCTGCTTATGTTTATTAGTGCTTTTAAGTAAAAGCTTTAGTTATTCAAAATTCTGTACTCGTTTTTGTATCCTGGGGGTACACTCATGATTTGAGAAAATATGTCGTGACAATATACTAGCTGTATACCCTTTTCTTCGTATTTTTGTAAAGAAACTTAATTCATAATATCTTTATTCATCATTACGATGAAAAAAAATCTGATGTGGGCAACACATGACTTTCCTTATATAATGCAATGAATTTCATACTTTTATAGTTAAAAAGATGTTATTCTTATAGTGGATACTTATATTCTTTCCAAGATATTGAATTTTCTTCAATTAGTTGTCATTTTGATTGATTTAGCGTCATTTTTATCCATTTGGCGAGATTTTTTTTAATTTGGCAACAATTAAAAAATTCGCCAAATTTGTCGCCAAAATTTCGCCAACCGTTATGGACGAAGAAATAAGTTATTCTTACAGCAGATAAATAACTATTGGTATTCAAATACAAAAGTATTACTCAAAGTATCTTTTTTCATGAATGGAACGAGCTAGATCCACGAGAATGATGTCACCCAATTTATCGCATGGTATTACATATGAAAAGGGAACATGTTTCTCAATAGGAAGTATTTTTTTGTATTTTATGACTTTTTGACAATTTTTTTGAAAAATGCACAATATCTCGAGAACGGTTCATGTTAGCGTTCTAAAATTTATGTCAATCGTTTTCTAATAAAAATTACCTAAGAAATGTCTATTTGCATAATTTTCTTAGCGGTTTTGATTTTTTGACGAATTTTTCAAAATTTCACTCAATTTAAGGGGATTTTGAACATGCGCTTGCGTATAAAAACAATAGGCTTCCAGGGTTTACGGATTGTGATTTTTGTGTCAGTTTTCGTCAGTTATCGTCTCCACAGACTCACTGACACATACACACACACACACACACACATACTTTCACACACACACACACACATCACTTCAAAAATGTTTGATTCGTGATCAGGGATGCTTGAAACGTGCTCTCCCGTCGAAAACTCGAATTCGAATTTTCGACCCCGTCACAATACTTTCCTTATACATTATGTATATAAGGAAAGTAAAAATCTGATGTGGGCAACACATGACTCTCCTTATATAATGTAATAAATTTACTACTTTTACAGTAAAAAAATAGATTTTTCTTATGGTAGATACTTATATTCTTTCCAAGATATTGAATTTTCGACAATTAGTCGTCATTTTCATTGATTTAGCGTCATTTTTTTCCATATGGCGAGATTTTCGTTAATTTTGCAACATTTCAAAATGTCGCCAAGTTGGCGACATTTCGCCAAATTCGTCGCCAAAATTTCGCCAAGCGTTATGGACGAAGAAATAAGTTATTCCTACAGCAGATAAATGACTATTGGCATTCAAATACAAAAGTATTACTCAAATTATCTTTTTTCATGAATGGAACGAGCTAGATCCACGAGAATGATGTCACCCAATGTATCGCATGGTATTACATATGAAACGTGACACATGTTTCTCAAAAGGCAGTATACATATTTTTTTTTATGACTTTTTGATAATTTTTTTGAAAAATATGCAATATCTCGAGAACGGTTCATGTTAGCGTTCTGAAATTTATGTCAATCGTTTTCTAATGAAAAATTAGAAAATTAGAAATGTCTATTTGCGATAACTTTATTAGCGGTTTTGATTTTTTGACGATTTTTTCAAAATTTCACGCGAAAATTTAGGGGGGTTCTGAATATACGATTGCGTATAAAAACAATAGACTTCCAGTGTTTACGGATTGTGATTTTTGTACCAAATTTCATTCGAATCGGTCCATTCGTTCGTCAGTTATCGTCTCCACAGACTCACTGACACACACACACACACACTTTCACACACACACACAGACATCACGTGCTCTCCCGTCGAAAACTCGAATTCGAATTTTCGAACCAATCACAATACTTTCCTTATACATTATGTATATAAGGAAAGTAAAAAATTATAGAAAACAAAATAATTTTAAAACTATCTAAAAAAATAGTCTCACTATTTTATACATAGAATATTTTAAACGAAGCTGTCGGTAAAAAAATTCCCTGTTTCATGCACAGAATATTTTAAACGAAGTTACCTGTAAAAAAATTCCCTATTTTATGGATAGAATATTTTAAACGAAATTGACTGTAAAATAATTCCCTATTTTATGCATTGAATATTTTAAACGGATAGTTACCGGTCAGAAATTTCACTATATTATGCATACAATATTTTAAACGAAGCTATCGGTAAAAAAAATCCCTATTTTATACATAGAATATTCTAAACCAGTGTTTTTCAAACTTTTTTGGGTCGTGGAACCTTTTGAAATTTATTCTGATGACGGAACCCTAAAATGAGAAAAAGTTCCTTGTGGCCCAAATTATGCTTTCTAATTTTAATCGGATAAGAAACATTTGTACAAAACAATCGCGTCGCCAAACACCTGAAATGCTGTCGTAGAAACTCTGGGGTTCGACGAAACACTCTTTAAAAAACGCTGTTCTAAACACAGCTGTTAGTAGTATCAAATAACCTAATAGTGCCACTCAGTGAAAAATAAATAATTACAATTTTGCTGTTGCTAAAAAGTACATATAAATATATAGCAGTAATACATCACAGACAGTAAAAAATGATCAAATGAAAGAAATAAAATGTTCTTATCGTCTGCATTAAAAAGTTTAATTTTTATTTCGTTAATTCATAAAACATCCATAATTTTTTAAATACTTCCATAATTTTGAGAGGTATGATGAGGCCAAGTTATCAGATTTTGAATTGCATTTATTGTAGAGAGGCTCAAAATACGATTCGGCTACTTTAGTTTGGCAATTCAAATAACGATTGGGTCCCTTTTGTTTGGAAACTCCTATAACGATTGGGTGCCGTTTGTTTGGAAACTCCTATAATGATTGTGTGCCGTTTGTTTGGAAACTCCTATAACGACTGGTTTCCATTTGTTTGGAAACTCCTATAACGATTGGTTTCCGTTTATTTGGAAACTCTTATAACGATTGGGTGCCGTTTGTTTGAAAACTCCTATAACGATTGGGTGCCGTTTGTTTGGAAACTCCTATAACGATTGGATACTGTTTCTTTGAAAACTCCTATAACGATTGGGTCCCGTTTGTTTGGAAACTACTATAACAATTGGGCCCCGTTTGTTTGAAAACTCCTATAACGAAAAGGTCCCGTTTGTTTGGAAACTCCTATAACGATTGGGTGCCGTTTGTTTGGAAACTCCTATAATGATTGTGTGCCGTTTGTTTGGAAACTCCTATAACGAAAAGGTCCCTTTTGTTTGGAAACTCCTATAACGATTGGGTGCCGTTTGTTTGGAAACTCCTATAATGATTGTGTGCCGTTTGTTTGAAAACTCCTATAACGAAAAGGTCCCTTTTGTTTGGAAACTCCTATAACGATTGGGTGCCGTTTGTTTGGAAACTCCTATAATGATTGTGTGCCGTTTGTTTGGAAACTCCTATAACGATTGGATACTGTTTCTTTGAAAACTCCTATAACGATTGGGTCCCGTTTGTTTGGAAACTACTATAACAATTGGGCCCCGTTTGTTTGAAAACTCCTATAACGAAAAGGTCCCGTTTGTTTGGAAACTCCTATAACGATTGGGTGCCGTTTATTTGGAAACTCCTATAACGATTGGGTGCCGTTTGTTCGAAAACTCCTATAACGATTGGGTACCGTTTGTTTGGAAACTCCTATAACAATAGGATACTGTTTCTTTGAAAACTCCTATAACGATTGGGTCCCGTTTGTTTGGAAACTACTATAACAATTGGGCACCGTTTGTTTGGAAACTCCTATAACGAAAAGATCCCGTTTGTTTGGAAACTCCTATAACGATTGGGTCCCGTTTGTTTGGAAACTACTATAACGATTGGGTACCGTTTGTTTGGAAACTCCTATAACGATAGAGTCCCGTTTGTTTGGAAACTCCTATAACGATTGGGTGCCGTTTGTTTTGAAACTCCTATAACGACTGGGTCCCGTTTGTTTGGAAGCTCTTATAACGATTGAGTGCAGTTTGTTTGAAAACTCCTATAACGATTAGGTGATGCTCAAAGTTACATGGTCAGAAGGGTATGAAGACAGACAGCAGGATAGACGGGCGTATAAATTTGAAGTGGAACCCTAACACAACTACCCATCAAAACTTCATAAAATTCGGTACTGTAGTTTCCCCTTGATCATGAGGTAAAAGATGGACTTTCAATTTTATTTATATGGATCAGATATAGTACTGCGCATTTCCTGCAAAATTCATTCCGTGGCATTGAGTCAAAACTTTAAAGTTGTAGACAAGTAGCGGCTTTAAGTTTTTTATTCCAGTATCAGAAATATTCTAGTTTCCAACTTAAGTTCTTGGAATTGGTGACAGTAAAAGTGAATTTCTGTCATACAGAATTTCGTTCTACTGGCCTCATTTTCATAACTTCTCCCATTTGTGAACGATTTTCCAACACGCGATGAGAGAAACGCTCTCATGACTTTCCTAACAATCTTCTAATGTTCCCTAATGGAGGACTTTTCTTTAGAAATAAAAAAAAAACTTAATTGTGAAGAATAATAGAGCATCCAAACAATCCAGTTTAATTCGGAAGCTGCAAACATCAACCAAATAAAGTTTTCTTGTTCAGTTCTTTAGTTGATCACAAAACGTTTTATTTCCTTCAGAGCAGCTGGATTTCTTTATCCTTCAACATTTTTTCTTCAGATGTGGGTATTTCCTTCTACAATGTATAACAATAGAAATGTTAAATCAATTATTCTAAAATATAGACATAAAAATTGAAAAAATAAAATAAAGTCTTGAATAGAATTTCTGTTTAAAACTTAACGTTTATGTTCAACTGTTAAAGCATAAAAATCTGTCGTGGGCAACACCTGACTTTCCCTACATAATTCAAGCACTTTACTTCTTTCAATGCGAAATAGTGTTGAACAAGATCCACAACACAGTATTTTTAACGTTGAAAAATGCACTGACACTTGGCGCTATTCTGGAAGACAACAAGTAAAATTATTAAAAGTCGCCAACTTGGCGATAATTCGCAAAATGAGTCACCAATATCGCCAAATATTTTGCCAAGTGTTGCGTATTTCATGATACTTATTACCGGTCATTTTTATTTATTTTTAGAAACATTTATTTGAAAAACTTGCAATATCTCGCGAAAAATTTAAGATAGCATTCTAAAGTTTGTCTCATTTGTTTTAGAATACAAAAAATATGTACAACATGATTATTTAACATTAATAAATGTTCTGATGTTTTATGATTTTTTTCAAAAATTCGTTCAAACATTTGAGGTTTTTTAAACGTTCAATCGCGTTTAAAATAAATACGGTTCCAGTTTATGCCGATCATAATAATCGTATTAAATTACTTTCGAAACGTTCCATTCCTTCGTAAGATATCGCATCCACAGATTCACGGATACACACACTAACACATACACATGCACACACGCATATACACACACATGCATACAGATACACAATGCTTGAAACGTGTTCTTTCATCAAAAACTCGAATTTGAATTATCGACCTCATCACAATATTTTTTCCCATACATCATACTATGTATGTAGAAAAAGTAATAAATAAAATGTTTTCAAAAATAGTTTATTAAATATTATAAAATCCTTCATCAAACATTTATAAGTTTGTAATTTTCTTCCTCAAAATTATTTCTTAAATTCCGATAGATCGAAAATAGAGATTTCCAAACTTTAAGTCTAAAAAATACATTATACTATGTTCGAAGGAAAAGTAATAAGTAAAATATTTTCAGAAACAGTTTATTAAATATTATAAAATTCCTCATCAAATATTTATAAGCTTATAATTTTCTTCTTCAAAATTATTTCTTAAATTCCGTTAGATCGTGAAGGGAGATTTCCAAACTTGGAGTCTAAAAATAGCTTCCACTTCAAAAGTCCCCCCTATTTATAAGTGATCTCTAAATGGTCGCTCCTTCGAGCATCGGCAAGCAGACTATCAAACAAAAAAATGCTTTTTACTGCATAACCCACTCAAGAAGCCTTTTATGCAAAGTTTTTCTTAAAAATCAAAGCAACAAAAAAAAGCAAAGTTCGTCAAGGATTCTTAAATAAAGCAAATGAGCTTCTGACAAAACTTCATGAAATAAATGTATTCCAATACATAAATAAATGAAATATCATATATGCAGAATTTATATGACAAATTATTTTATTTTATGAGGTAAGTTGGGGTAATGTATTAAAGTGATTTTTTTTCTTCTCAATTGATTTTCGAACATAGAATATTTTTTAAGTGGCGTTGTGTACTAGCTGGATTCTTGTTGAACATCAACTGTGTCCCCATTGGAAAACTCCAACAGGATTCCGCATTTTTTTTTTTTGTCTGTTTGTAACAAGGGGGATTTTGGGAGATCATAGTCTCTTCTCTTCCACTGCATCACCAATTACTATATTCTCCATAGGGTCCATATTAGAAAACGAAATCTAGCACTATAAACTCCCCTTTCGATCGCTGTCGCATGTCCCCTAAAAGGGAATAAGCGGCGAGATCTTATACAAGTGTATGGACACAATATATCGTAAAGTCAGGCATGGAATCACCAATGTAGTTCTGTCAATACGTCTGTCACTTCTATGAACATTTCTACAACCCCCCTTAAATTTCGAGCTAAATGTTTTTTGAATAAGTATTTTTCTAAAACAGACTTTTTATTAATTACCACTAAGATTTTTGAAGTTATATTAATTAATAATTTTTTTAATTAACGTTCCGCCACTGACTGTTAACATGCAGTTTTAACAAAAAGAAAAACCAGTCCATCGTTGCTGGTTGCAACGGCATAAGCAGCTCTAAACTAAATGCTCAAAGGCATCTATATTACAAACTTGTTAAAAAAGATGTAAAACGTATTTCTGTCAAAATCTTGGATACAAGAATTTTCAGGAACGCAATGAACTTCATATATGTATGAGAAGTAAATACCACAGGCGCCACAGGAGACGAAATGCACTCCTCGAGTAGGTGCGAAGGCCCCCCACCCCCTTCTTTTTATTTTTGGCTGGAGATGAAATTAGAAATTTACGTAGTAGGGGAAATGAAATATGGAGACAATGACGTGGTAAATGTTTGCAGGGGAGCCTACACTTTGCATGAATAGCCCTGATATAATAACTTAAAAATAATTTTCGTGCTTAAATTGCTTGGGAAAATTTAACATCAAAGGCGACAGGACACTACACAAAACAAGTTAAATAAGAAAAATTGTAACCCAGTTATCATTTTATTCATTTTTTTTTATTACCCGGAAGCTATGCTGTTGATGCTGTTTATCTTATCTGATTTTTGAGAAAATCTTGAACCCGATGTCCGCAACACCAGTTGCATTTTATGTGGAAATAAATATGGTTTATGCTTAAACATGAAAGCTACAATTATATTAAAAAAAACGTTCTTATTGTGTCAATTAGATAGCTATCTTTCAAATGAAAATAATTCCGTTTAGGAGAAAGACAGCTTATAGTAACAGAGATCTGCAGTCTGTTACTTCCAAGTATCCCAGTACTCACGCTCCTTGATTTGGTACACTCGTAATCGTGACCGGCCGTCCAAACAGCTGCTCTAGCGGTGAGTCGGACGTTGTTTGCTGATATTTAAGATATAGGTTCAGCTTCAAAATGTTGTTTATGCTTAGGTTTAAACTATAAATGAACGGAGATAAAGGCTAATGAAATTACTTTCGGGATTACTTTGTTAAATAGCTGGAGTGTTGAGACCCAGACCGTCCGACCTACCAGAAAGGTGTAAGGTAACTGTTTGGACGGCCGGAAATAGCTGGAGTGTGTCTCAACTCGACTTTCTTATATCAGAATCAATTTCTATCGTTTTTTTTTTTTTTTTTTTCAAAATTTGAAAAATCAATTTGAATTTTGAAAAATTGGTGTCATAGGTCCAAATGATTACAATTACAGCGGGTTACCCTTCACTTTAAAATACTCGAAAAATATTTCGATTGATACCATATTTGACAATGTACCCCGGGGGGGGGGGGGCAGGTAACTTTTTGTAACCTCAAGGGGGGGCTAATGGCGTCACGGAGAAAAAAATTGTACATCGGCTATTTTTCACAACAGTGATTAAGCTATAAAGTATCGTGATCATTAAGCCATAAATAAACCATTTTATGTATGATTATGTTAAATTTTTGTCCTATGATGCCATGTTAAATAAATATAAAATTTCGAAAACATTTCGAAGTTTTCGTCCGAATTTAAAAAAAAATTCTATATAGTTCTAGACTTTTAATGACAAAGCGGGATATAAAGTGAAAATCCAATAATATCTGCAGCCGCTATCATGAACACAAGAAATCGACCACAGATTGACAGACAAACAGACGGACACCCATCCAAAAATAGTCAAAACGCGTTCAGCAGGTCTTAAAGCATATACTGACATCAAAATCTCGAAATCAAAAATTCTCGTGAAAACAATATATTCTCAATACTACGTATGAGAAAGTGAAAAGGAAAGGTTGATTTCCTATTAGGAAACAGAGTTTTCTGAACCAAGAAAGATTGCCTGATGTCGCAAACTTAGCATTCTTATAGAAGACATTTCCCAACCTGCGCTGTTCACTGTGGCTGAACGGTTTAGTCTCTGACATTCAGAATCATAGAACACAGGTATAAATAGTTAATAATGGACAGCCTTATGTATGTAACAGGGAATAATTTGCATGACATTATACATCCTCCATCATATGGCGGTCTTAATATGTGGTAAATAAATAAATAAATTGCAAGGACCATCATTTACCTACTTTGCCTATAGGGACCTTTGTTCAACTGGAACCGGACCGTCTTAACATAAGCGGTGGACCAAATTTTGTTTCGGGTTCTCCGGAACAAGATTAAGAAAAATGCTAGAGTAGTAATTACCTAGTAGTAGTTACCTAATAGTAATTACCTAGTAGTAGTTACCTAATAATAATTACCTAGTAGTAGTTAACTAATAGTAATTACTTAGTAGTAGTTACCTAATATTAATTACCTCTATTTTTTCTTTCTTTACATATAAAAGTATAACAAAAACAATAACGATAAGCAGCACTAGATATACTCTGAGATGACAGGAAAATTAAAAAATATAATAAGAAAACTCTGCATTTTTGCTTGGTACTTTATAAAAATTGTAGCAATTAATAGGTTTTGCCGTAGCTGTTGCAGCCACAAAAAGCAGGGCCATCGTTGCTGATTTTAACTGTATGTGCATCACTATAACAACAGCGCAACGCTAGGGCGCGGTAGCCCAGTGGTTAGCGCGCGGGAGTTGCACTTGGTATGCCCGGGTTCGATTCCCTTCGCTGCCAAAACTGCCGCCGTGTTCACGCGGTGTACGATCACGTTAAACATGTGGGTCCGTAAGTCCTTTCGAGAGGTTGATGGCAGGAGAAGGAGGGTACGGTCCCTGTGGATGCCTTCCCCACTGGATTCCTGTCTAAATTGGGTGGCACTTCCCGGCCATTCAAACAGTTACCTTACACCTTTCTGGTAATTTGCACGCTGCCACAACTGCCGCCGTGTTCATGCGGAATATGATCACGTTAAACATGTGGGTTCGTAAGTCCTTCCGAGAGGTTGGTGGTAGGGGAAGGAGGGTACGGTCCCTGTAGATGCCTCCCCCACTGGGTTCCGGTCTAAATTGGGTGGCACTTCCCGGCCGTCCAAACAGTTACCTTACACCTTTCTGGTAGGTCGGACGGTCTGGGTCTCAACAACACCTTTCTGGTAGGTCGGACAGATTGGGTTTCAACAACAACAACGCAACGCGGACTGATACTATTCGGCACTTTTCAAAATTTCCTAATAAGTTTAAATTGCCCCCTTCTTTAATTCAGCAATGTATTGGCTTTATAACCCGTAATTTCTTGTGAATTACTAATCAGAACAAATCCTCAGCTCTCAAATTGTTTAAATTTGGGGGGGGGGGAGGAAATCACCGATTTTACGACATATTTTTGAAACTCGCAGTGAAGGCAACAACACGATTGTTAAGTATTACCTTGAGAAATATTTTTCAGGCTCGCCGAACAGAAAATACTGTTCCAAAGTTCCAACAAAAGAAAATTTTAAAATTCATTCAAAATTTTAGACATTAATAAAATAAGTCAAATGTTGTCTATAATCTGTTTTTCATAACATTGGTCCCAAAAATATAAAAGGACCTCCAACAGAAAAATATTACATTTTTTCCGAAGTGCACTTTTTCTCTCTTTTAACAAGCTCGAAAAATATTTTAAAAGCAGATTCACTGCAATTTAAGGAGGGAATTGCACCTCCTGATACAATTTATTGAATATCTATTTCGGGGCTCCTGGTGGTTATAGGAGCTCTAGACCCTACCGGCTCTAGGCTCTCTCAGTACCAGCTCTAGGCTCACCCTGTAAGAAGGCACTGAATTGGAAATTTTTATTCAAAATGTTTTAAGTACCCTTCTGCCTTTTTATGTACACTCCTCTTATAAAACATTTTCCCCACACCCTAGTAACATAATCCCCGTTCCGATATCCAATACTCTTTTCTTGACAAGATATTTGACTCACCAGACACCTCTTAGAAGAATCTTCAGACACTTCCCTCTGCGATATGACGCCTTAAAATCTCCCCTTGCTGTTGCTTACAACTTGGATAACATACAAGATAAACCCAAGTCTGCCGATCACCACATGGCGGACACCTCTTGTGCTATCTTGCGACTCTTCAAAGCTAACTGCAGCACTAAGTGGGACTACCTCTTTTTAGAAGTCCTCTAGTAAGAGTGTCGTGCTTGACTGCATATAGCAGTAACTGCCAATTTCGCTAAGTGTGGGTGATTAGAAGGGATGGTGTGAGGTCGGGATGGGAAGATATTTCTTAAAAGTGGAATAAAAGATGCCGAAAGCATTCCTTAAGAATGCAGGATCTACATCCAAAAATAAACAGATTATATAGAGATTATAGAAAAAGTGTTTCTATTGAGTGTAAAAAATGGTGGAAATTTTAAAGGTCTTCTTACATTAGGCTTAACGATTCCTAAAAGGCAGTCCAACCGCGAAACGTCTCTGTAGGCATACGTAATGTTTCTAAATTATTTATTTTTACCGGTTATTTTGAGATACAAGATCAGGCTACAGTTGAGATTAATAAATTTTCAATTGTCAAAAAGTAAATCAATTAGCTAAAATGCGGTATTAAAAGCGACAATTAGGAAAGCTAGTACACCCCCTGCTATTTACGTTTCATGGATCTAAATCAGTACGACAACTTGAAGCAAAAATGAAAAACATGCGCAACTGTCATAAAATCACAGGACATATATATCTTGTGGTTCATAGTCATGGCTCATTAAAACTAAATTCTTTAAACAAAAAATTTTAGAATTTTTCTGGTAGACATATTTACTTATTAAACACAAAATATGCAGAGGATCACATTACCATAAGCCATCATTCTCAAAATTCTACGTACCCAGGTTGACAGCGATGCAACCTTTACCTTATAACAAGGCGTTCCATACAAGCAGAAAAAGTACTTGTATGCAACGCCCTGTTGTAGGATAGTTATAGGATATTCATGATTTAGATTTATAGGATATTCATGATAGTTATAGGATATTCACGAGGCCATATTATAAAGTAAAAGTCGCTTATCTGTAATTTTGATTGCTTAGAATTTATAAATGACGGACCTGGCAAAAATAAAATAGTTTATCATTCCTGGTTCAAAGTAAATAAATATTTCTACTCGAAAAGTTCTAAAATCTCGTGCTTTAAGAAATGTTATGCTTGGTCACTGTTGTGCTGATAAGCAGCAATGATTGTGGAAACAATGGCCATGGGTATTAAAGGATTGACCAGATGAGCATTTTTTGTTTGTATGCAATGCTTTTTAAATGCAAACGTGTAACGTTGAATGAAAACACTCATTTTTCCGTATCAATTTAAACTATTATTTCTACAAAGTTTCTTCAAGATTTTCACCAATATTAGTGTTTTCAGTAAAAACTTCACTTTTACCCTCCAAGAATGCTTTTTTAATTACAGAAAGCTCGTTAGATTTTTTTTTTAAACATATAAATTAAAATCCATTGTTATTTGTAATTCGAAAGTTCAAAATAATGCCTCTAAAGTAACCATTAATTTTAATTCTGATCAATTAAAAATCCAGATAAACAATATTACTCGTATAGTAAACAAACACCATATTTTTCTCAAGGATTTATTATCAGGGACAGATATACCAATATAGCCTTTTATTGCCTAGATTTAGCTATTTTTTGGAACATTTAACACCCAAAAATGACTCAAGCTAACCATAAAATAGATGTGACTACTTATAATAGTCATCCATGAAATCTCTCCATTTTTGTTATAATTCTAGCCATACGGTTTATCCAAGCATTGGCGACTCTGGTGTTATTATTTCATCTGGGGGGTGTTACTTAACCTAGCAGCTGTTCTTTCATGCATATGTACGTAAACTATATAGGGAAATACTATATCCCTCAGAGCAAAGATCGCCGCATGTGTGACAGTGACGTTGTAGTCACATGACACCTGGGTCACAATGTGACATCATATTTGTGACTTCTATGCGACGTTACGTATTAGTAACTTTGTAACTTCATTGTGACTATATTCTGTGACGTTTCTACAATTTAATTAACTGGTAACAATGTGACGACATTACAATGGCAATTACAATGTGACGTCACAAACAAGTTAATATGCGACGTCACAAACGACCATGGAAAGGACCAAAATGACTTCGCTGTGACCTCAATATGACATTGCCGAGACGTACTGCGACGTCCTGTGACGTCCCAAAGTGACAGTGTGACGTAAATCTTACGTCACTGTGAAAAAAATGCTGCTAGGGATCTTTTACAACTATGGCGTAGATCATAGACGTAAAATACAGGGGGATGTCATTTAACGTAGTAGCTGTTCTTCAATGCATCTGTATGTAAACTCCTTGCAAGGGTTCAGAAATAACGAAATTTGTGAAGGAATAAAATTGAAAACGTGGGTGTTGCTATATACGACAAGGACGCCCTTCTTGGTGCATTTGTGAAAATATCTGTAACTTGAAAGCCTTTTAGCTGGAACCTTCACATAAGTTTGACTTTCCCACACTCTGTGCTAGTTAGGAAAAGGATGTGCCATTTCTGGGAAGAAGATCAAAGTTCCGACCACGTTAATTATACTGAACAAGTTGGCAGTGTGCTTGCCCCAACGAAACAGTATTCCCGACTTTTAGAGTGCCGACAATGATGACAACCGCAAATTTCATGGGTTTACACAGGATATAGGAGGTTGTTAGGTATTGGGCAGCTGTATTTTCCTGCAATGGTGCAAACATGAAAAAAAATTCTTACGTTGTTACTGACGCTTTACTTTTTACTTTCCCTGCAATACATGGTAATGTATTGGGAAAGTATTGGAATCATGCCGAAAATCACAACTCGAGTTTTCGACGGATCTACACGTTTCGAGACCTCTAGAATACGAAAAAACTATTTTTAGCGTGACGTCTGTGTGTGTGTCTGTGTGTCTGTCTGTCTGTGTGTCTGTCTGTGTGTCTGTCTGTCTGTCTGTGCAGATTTTGTATCCGCTCTAACTAAAAAACTAATGGACCGAATTTCACAAAATTTGGTAGGTAAGTTACTTGTGAGCGAGTCTGGAGCTGGTTCGTTTTGGGTACGATTCGGGATAAAAGAACCCGCCTTTTTTGCGAAATGGCCCGCAAAAGCTTGTATCCACTCTAACTGAAAAACTAATGGACCGAATTTCACAAAATTCGGTAGATGAGTCACTTGTGGGTTACCCTGGTGCTGATTAGATTTTGGTACGATTCGGAAAAAAATGACCTGCCTTTTTTTGCAAAATAGCCCGCAAAAATCATCCAAATCTAAACTAAAGAACCGGGTATACTCAAATATAACCATTAAATGCTGATTTAATACGTAATTTTTAACGACGAAGAGAATAAGACCAACCCCATTACACTAGGTCTAGCCGTTCTCGAGATATTTTAGTTTTTCGTACTTTCCCTACGCCACCTTTGAAAATAAGCCCGGTTACCGAATGAGAACGAAAATTGAATTAAAAGTGAAATAAATTTAATTAAAATAAAGAGAACGTTAATATAAGTCAGCAGGGAAAGTCATGTGCTGCTCACATCGGATTTTTCTATAATAGTAACATATTTGAAAGTAGCGGCGAATATCCGCATTTGAATACGTAATATATGTTGGTAACAGGAAAAAATCTGATGTGGGCAGCACATGACTTTCCTTGCAGACTTATATCCATGTCCTCTTTATTTTAATTAAATATAATTCATTTTTAATTCAATTTTCGTTCTCATTTGGTAAATGGATTTATTTTCAATGGTGGCGTAGAGAAAATAAGAAAAACTGAAATATCTCGAGAACGGCTAGTCCTGGTGTAATGGGGTTGGTCTTATTCTTTTCAGCGTTAAAAATTCCGTATAAAACAAGCATTTAATGGATATATTTGAGCATACGTAGTTTTTTTATTTTAGATTTTGACGATTTTTGATGGCCATTTTGCAAAGAAAGGCAGGTTATTTTTTTACGAATCGTACTAAAATCTAATCAGCACCAGAGGTACCCACAAGCGACTTATCTACCGAATTTTGTGAAATTCGGTTCATTATATTTTTAGCTAGAGTGGATACAGTTAATTTTTGCTGGCCATTTCGCAAAGAAAGACAGGTTCTTTTATCCCGAATCGTACCCAAAACTAATCAGCACCAGATTCTCCCACAAGTGACTTACCTACCAAATTTTATGAAATTCGGTCAATTAGTTTTTTAGTTAGAGTGGATACAAAATCTGCACAGACGGACAGACACACAGACAGACAGACACACACATCCAGACAGACGTCGCGCTAAAAATGGTTTTATCGTATTCTACAGGTCCCGAAACGTGTAGATTCGTCGAAAACTCGAGTTGCGATTTTCGGCATGATTCCAATACTTTCCCTATACATTACCATATATTGCAGAGAAAGTAAAATATGGCAATGGAATTAAAATTTCGAATTCGATTTATCGATAGATTTACAAGCTTTAACCAGCCTAGAACACGAATCAATTTTAATTTTTTTTACCAAAATAAAGATTAAATATGCTTAAATATATAATACGAAAGACAGTTTAATGAATTATTTTTTGAAAAAATAATTACATAAATATCGGGATCTTCAATAATAAATAAATAATGAATGTATGCATAATTTTTTATTAGAAAACGAGTAACGTAAACTTAACGCTGAAATGAGAGATAAATGTTCTCGTGATGTACGTTTATCGAATTAATTTATAAAAATCTGATGTGCGCAGCACATGACTTTCCCTGCAGACTTATTTATATCCACATTCTTTTTATTTTAATTAAATGTAATTCACTTTTAATTCAATTTTAGTTCTCGTTTGGTAACTACACTTATTTTCAAAGGTGGAGTAGAGAAAATATGAAAAAACTTAAATATCTCGAGAACGGCTGGTCCTAGTGTCATGGGGTTGGTCTTATTATTTTCTTCGTTAAAAATTACGTATAAAACAAGCATTTAATGGATATATTTGAGCATATGTAGTTCTTTATTTTAGATTTTGACAATTTTTGCTGTCCAATTTGCAAAAAAAAGCAGGTTATTTTTTTCCGAATCGTACCAAAATCTAATCAGCACCAGGGTAACCCACAAGCGACTTATTTACCGAATTTTGTGAAATTCGGACTATTAGTTTTTCAGCTAGAGTGGATGCAGACTTTTGCAGGCCATTTCGCAAAAAAAGGCGGGTTCCTTTATCCCGAACCGTACCCAAAATTAATCAGCACCAGAGATACTCACAAGCGACTTATCTACCGAATTTTGTGAAATTCGGTTCATTATTTTTTTAGCTAGAGTGGATACAGGTAATTTTGCTGGCCATTTTGCAAAGAAAGACAGGTTCTTTTATCCCGAATCGTACCCAAAACTAATCAGCACCAGATTCGCCCACAAGTGACTTACCTACCAAATTTTATGAAATTCGGTCAATTAATTGTTTAGTTAGAGTGGATACAAAATCTGCACAGACAGAGAGACAAACAGACACACAGGTAGACACACAGAGTGACACACACAGACGTCACGCTAAAAATAGTTTTTCCGTATTCTAGAGGTCTTGAAACGCCTAGATCCGTCGAAAACTCGAGTTGTGATTTTCGGCATGATTCCAATACTTTCCCTATATATTACCATGTATTGCAGGGAAAGTAAAAAAAATAGATCAAATTTATAAAGTAGCTGCTGTCTTCAAATAGGTTCCATTTCCAAGTAAAATATTATATGACAAACTTGTTAGCATTCTTCTTGTGTATCTAATATTTTCCATCCGCTAGAAAAAATGGCAATAATTTTGCAGTTTGAAGTTGTTGTTGTTGAGATCCAGACCGTCCGATCTACCAGAAAGGTGTAAGGTAACGGTTTGGACGGCCGGGAAGTGCCACCCAATTTAGACCGAAACCCAATGGGGGAGACATCCACAGGGACCGTGCCCTCCTTCCCCTACCACCAACCTCTCGGAAGGACTTACGGACCCACATGTTTAACGTGATAGTACTCCGCATGAACACGGCGGCAGTTGTGGCAACGTGCAAATTCAGCGCGCAAACCACCGGGCTACCGCGCCCGAAATGTGCCAACTGCACGCGGTGTTCCCAGCTGGTCACCCACCTAAGTACTAACCGCGCCCGATGCTGCTTGACTTCGGTGATCTAACGAGAACCGGTGTTTTCAGCACGGTACGGCCGTTGGCTTTGCAGTTTGAAGTGAAAAAATTCCCCAATCGTCATTTATTTCTTGCGATATCGATTAAATATCAATTGCATTTCGATAAATAATTTACACGTGAGTATAACTCATTCTGTTTCGAGTCATAAGTTGACAAAAGCATCCAATTCTAATTTACGTGATGCTAACTTAATGCCAAAATAATTGTTGCTGCGAGTCTTGTATGAACCATTAATTTGCTGTGAAAGAACTAAAATCATTTCATTATGTAGGAGAAATTATGTGCTGCCCACATCAGATTTTTTGTTGTTGTTGTTGTTGTATGTGTTATATTAAACTAATAAAACAACTCCCATTAATAGCATCCATTAGGATAAATAATAAACTTTTAAAATTTTTGGGGTGTTGGAGGTAATGAATGCCCCAAGTCATTAAAAGAAACATAAACTTATTTAATTTCAATGTAACTTTAAATTAAATTTAATTCGTGTCATTATTCTCTGTGCTATAATAAATATACCCTATTTGTAGGAACAGTTTACCCACATAATATTTTAACACGCATTGCACTGCAAAATATTTCAAATATTTTTCTGACTGGAAAAAAGAGCGAGTTTGCTGGGGCTTAATAGAAATGGTTTAAATAAAAATCTGATGTGGACAGCACATGACTTTGTCTACATAATGCAGAGACTTTACTTCTTTCACAGCGAAATAACGGCGTAAAAGATCCACTGGACTATGCTTTTACCATTGAATCAACACCGCGTAAATTGAAATTGAGAGATTTTTCGACAACCTGCTTGTAAAAATAAAATGACTTATTCATACTCAAATGCAAAATCATTATCAAGGGGTAGGACAGCCCATTGGTTAAAGCACGGGACTTGTACGCGGACGACCCAAGTTCCATTCCCCGCTCTGCCCAAACTGTTCCCGTGTTCACGGTGAGTGCGGGCACGTTAAATATGTGGGTTCCTAAGTCCTTCCGCGAGGTTGGTGGTAGGGGAAGAAGGGTACGGTTCCTGTGGATGTCTTCCCCACTGGGTTCCTGTCTAAATTATGTGCACTGTCCCAACTGCCCAAGACCCAGGCCGTCCAACTTATACTTTCGATAGGTCGGACGGTCCAGGTCGACAAACAAACAAATCCTTATTAAAATGCTACCCATATTTATTATTAAACTTCTTTTTAGATCCAATGAATATCAACATTTGCGACATCGAATTAGCTACCACGTTGTTTGTTGTTTTTTTATTTATGCATTTACCTTATTTACGTTTACTTTTTTTCTTCATTACACAAAGTATTCTGCTATTTTTCAATTAAATGTCGTATTTAGACTTAGAAATGAAAGATTGTGCTGCTTATATTTTTATAATGAACAGCCTTTGTGCTTCTCATTTACTATTTTATTAAAGAAATTGTGTTAAATAATTTTTCACGAAGTATTTATTTATTTATTTATTTATTTATTTTAATAGTAGCCAATCTGCTCTACTATGTGGGATAAAGTGATCATTTAATTGTACTATATTCATTTACTTCATATAGGATATACTATAATAAAGAATTAAATTCATGCAAATAAAGAATACTAATAAAGAATTAAATTCATGCAAAAACATAAATCTATATAAATTATAATATTGGGTAAAAGTATTAATTTAATTTTTTTAAACTATTTAGTATTTTCTTAAACGGATTAATAGTTCTCACTTTACGTACCTTTCTCCTATATATTTTTGCGTGAAGTTATGTTATGTATCATCATCATCAACAGCACTCATCGTGCCATGGCACGATGAGTGTTGGCCTTCACTTTGCCTTCAGGCCTTCACCTAGGTCTTCAGTTTGCATAGCCACCCTGATTGATCCTGTGCCGCAGTCCTTAATTCTGACCAGCTCGCCCATCTCATCAGATTTCTCTCTTGTTCTAATTGTCTCCTCCCAGTTAGCTTGGGTCGACCTCCAGATATTTTTCCTTCGGGCGCCCAAGTAAGTGCCACAGCAGGGATGTTATACTATGGCATTCTTAAGACATGTCTAATCCATTTCCATCTATAGTTTTTTATTTCCATCTCTATTGAGTTCTGTCCAGTACTCTTGTAGAGTTCGGTGTTAGTAATAACATGAGGCCAAAATACTCCCAAAATTTTCCTCAGATATTTAGTCTGCCAGGCATTCAACTTGTTAATTTCCATGTTTCGGCTCCATACAATAAAGCGCTCTTCATATGTTATGTATATATATGTATATATGTATATATAATATCCTATCCATACTTTTCAAAATATATCTTTTTGACAAAATGCAAATGATTATGCAATGCACTAAAATAATATTAAATATTAAAAATTTCCCGGTATCCCACACAAAAATTTAGAGAAAATATAAATTTGTAAGCAAGATGAACCATCTCGATCAACACTGATAACAAAATATGTTTTTATAGATGAATCTGGAAATTCCCCTCTTACCTCATTATTTTCTCTAAGATCAAGCCGATCGTTATTGCTCCCTTTTCTTTTTTATTCCGTTGTCGGAATGGCAACACATATCCTCCCCGATCACATTTGACAGTGACGACGAAACTTCACATTACTACCGTATCGACAGTGACCTATGATATACTATACCCGTTTTATGGCAAGCACGCTGATTTATGCGTGGACGTCAACGAAGAAACCGTAAACTGTTTTTGCTATTCTTTTTCGGAATATTTTCTCGAATGAAAGTGGGTATTTTTTTTTATTTTTCTTTCCTCTTTCCAAGTAAAATTTAATTTAAACATTTATTTGTGCATATTTTTTTTCAGGAATTTAATTCATTATTAAAATGATTCTTATTTACTACTAGCAGCATACCCGTTCTTTGTACGGAGTATATAATATAAAGAAACTTATAATTCGCAACCATGTGCACATTCTGTTAAAATATTAAATTTATTGCTCCTGAAGGGAAGTTTAAGTATATCTGTTCTCACTATGCAAAATTATCTTCACGGGCAGATCTGAAGAATAAAACATTCTGGCCCCTTTGTAAACAAATTTGCAAAACAAAAAAAGAAATTGAATCAATATATGCAACCCCGTACTACTTATATTGTCGCAGATTAGAAAATATGCCAGTGTGTTAGTAGAAGATTACCCGTATTACAATATGAGTCTCAAAAATCTTTGCCAAAATAAAAGAGATGACGTAATAAATTGAAAATATCAATAAGCCCCGTACTCTTTATACCAGAAGATCGTAATTGATACCAATATATGCCAATATATATCAAAACATTTGCCAATATACCTGTACTACTTATATTCTCGTAGATTGGAAGATATACCCGTGTATTTGTAGAAGATTACTCGTACAACGTACAATATATGAGTTTAAACAATTTTTGTCATAATAAAACATTTGCATAATAACTTGAAAATATCAATAATCCCTGAATCAATAATTCCCGAAAATATCAATAATAATAACGTTTAAACCTGAAGACCGTAATTGATATGTTGCAGTCAAAAATGCTATAAGAAAAATCAAATTGTTCTTTTCTAAAATATATTTTTACATCCATTTATTTATTATTCAAATCCAAAAAATAATAATTAAAATAAACATATAGATTTAACTTAATTGCGTTTCTGAGCAACATGATATAAGATAGAATCTTCCTCATAAACTGCGAAATTAAATAACCATTTTGATTTTTTTATACTTTTCATTGTTCAGTAAATGCTTGTGAAATATAACCATGGAGATACATTGTCCATTTAAATTCACGTTTCAAACAATTCATGTTTTCAGATAGTGACTAATTTGAGCAAAAAATCCTCCATCAAACTCAGAAATAAAGTTTTAATTCAAGTGGACGTTTTAAACAAACGATTTTCATCCTTTCCGTTTGGATAAACCACGGAGTTAGAGAGTAGAGCTGCAAGGAAAAAGTTCCCTTTTTTATTAATATCTCGACAACCCCTGATCTTAAAAAACCGAAACTTGGACCAAATTTATGGGAGCCTATTTCAAGGCTGCCCACCAAATTTCATTAAATTCGCTTCAGTCGTTCTCTCGTGATGATGCGACAAATGAAAGTTTCGTTTTTTAGTAATATCTCGAGAACCACTGATCGTAGAAACTCCAAACATAAACTAAATTTTACGTGGGGCTATTTCCAGGCTACCCACCAAATTTCATCAAATTCGGTTCAGCCGTTCTCCTGTGATGATGGAACAAACAGACAGACAGAGAGATTTTCAATTTTATTTATATAGATATGGACTGCAGAAGATGTAGTCTGGGTCTTGGAAATATAAGGGTTACAACAAATTGCTGCTTACAGTACTGAATTTCATTTCCCGATATGAAACCTGTGAAAAATTAATGTTAATTTTGTTGTCAATGGGAAGAGAGAGGTGCAGGATGTTTTAACCCCCCCCCCTCCCCCAAAGAGCTTTTCTTCCGCCAAACTTATCCAGCAATTCGCTCTGTGTTTAGACTTATCAATGAATCGTGTTATTGGGAAAATCACTACCGTGTACGAATCAGGTTCGCTTGTAAACAAAACATCATATTTCTATGTAGAGTGGTGAAAGAAATATAGTTTGTCCTTTTCAGAGGGGACTACCTACTGAAACACCCTGTGTAACTCCAATTTAACATTAAGTTTACAATTTTCGACAGCATATTTGGAACTGCTATTATATAGTGTAGTTCCATTTTTATCGAATTAAATAGCATCCAATAATATATCAAAATATTTTATAATATAATAATGATAAATGTTAGAATTAAATGTGTAACTCAAACAATCCTCCTTACTCCTGGTAAAACATTATACAAGGTAACTATATAAGCAAAATATCGATCAACACCAAAGAAACGATGTTAAAATCATCCCACATAATTTCATTTTAGTGATGGCTGATAGTCTTTACTTCTCTTTTTGTTTCTTTAGTCGAAACACCAACATCCATTTTATCCGACACCATTTGACATTAGTGTCAAAACACTGAAATTAGAACATTCATTACCATATGAAAAGGGACGTGCGAGAAGTTATGCTCTGTGACGCCCTTAATTTATGTTAGGATAATATAAAAAACACATAATTTGTATTGTTCTTTTCTACGAAAACCTCAAAGGCAAGTATTCTTTTCATATAAAAGTAGGTTTTGAAGAAGAAATTAATTGTTTATTTTTTAAATGATTTATATTTTTATATTTTTCATTTCACTTCAATTTCCCATAATATATCATCTAAATTTTCAATATAAGTGATACATTATGCAAAATTCAAGCGAAAGAAAAATATTGTATATTTTGTGTACATAATGACAAGATTATATATATATAAATATATACATATATATATATATATATATATATATATATATATATATATATATATATATATATATATATATATATATATATATATATATATATATATATATATATACAGGGTGTCCCAAAAAGATTGAAACGCGCTTTAATTCTTTACCTGTTGGAGATAAGTGGGTAATGTAAATTGCAAAAATGTTGAAAATAAGGTAGGAAATAAGACTACGTTAATGAAATAGTCCTCCTATTCATTTTCAAAAAGTTACACATCTTAAATTTTTATATGACCCCCTTAGACAAATTTGGTCCATCAGAAAATTTCTATTTTTAATGCAACAAGATCATTAAAAAAAAAACCGCATATTTGTATCTTTAAAATTGAGCGAGTTATATTTAGTTGAAGATTGAACATTGTAAATGGGGACCATATATCAAATAAGAAATGTAAATTTGTGACATATCACAAAGAAGATAAAACTGGATGATAATACATAAGAGACATTTTTGCGAAATCCGCGTAGGCTCACGATGCAATCACGGATTCTTAATTACTTTTCAATAACTAAGTACTTTTTCAATAATTAAGTACTTTTAAGTACTTTTATTTTTACCTAAACAATTTCCATCGTCAATTTGTTTATGATCCCTATTTTCACTGACGAAACAGCCTTTCACATGGTACTCAAAATGGGCATAAGTCAGATTTTTTTCCTTTATTCAGTGGATTTTAAAGATTCAGATATGCGGTTTTTTTAATAGTCTTGTTGTATTAAAAATAAAAGTTTTCCGATTGACCAAATTTGTCTAAGGGGGTCGTATAAAAATTTAAAATGAACTTTTTTTAAAATTAATGGGAGAACTATTTCATTAACGTAGTCTTATTTCCTACCTTACTTTCAACATTTTTGCAATTTACATTGCCCACTTATCACCAACAGGTAAAGAATTAAAGAGCGTGTCAATGTTTTTGGAACACCCTGTATTAATTGTAATATATATATATATATATATATATATATATATATATATATATATATATATATATATATATATATAATGTGTGTGTGTGTGTGTGTGTGTGTGTGTGTGTGTGTGTGTGTGTGTGTGTGTGTATAAGGTAACAAGATATGAATACATTTATTCTTATATCAACATAAAGATAACAGCTTAAATGAATACATATTACTTTTCTACTTAATATCCATACTTAGCCTGGCATTTATTTCATTGGTGCATCAAGGCATGGATCCCAGATCTGAAGATGTGATATTCCGCAGCCAAGACATTATATGTTGCTGAACTCGGTTGTCGGTTACAAATCGCTTTCCAGCCAGGTGCTTTTTCAAAGGTCCGAAGAGGCGAGAATCGTTAAATGGCATGTCAAGTCTGTAAAGCGAGTGTCCAAGCACCGCCAAATGGATGCACTGTATTGACTCGCTCGTACGATTGGCAGTGCTGGATCTGGCATTATCATGAAGCAAAATGACTCCTTGTCGCAGAAATCTTATCATACTACCGATCTCAACGTTTGAGTGTCTGGTTTAGTTTCATTTTCCCAATTTTCATAATATCACATTCATACATTTAAAAACACTTTCGGTAATATTGCTATGAGGTAATATTTGTAAAATCGACATTCTCCGTTATATCACGCAAAATATTTAACAATGAAAATAGAATTTATTTACGAGCAAAGTAGATTATTTATCAACCGGAGATTATTTATCAACAATGAAAAAATATCCTATATTTTTAGAGATAAACGCAAAAATTTTCTCTTTTCTCCATTAATTTTTTCCGTGCAGGTCGATTGCTTATGTACTTCTTCCCTCTTTTTCTCATTTTGTTGCCAGGAATGGCAACGACCATTTTCTACGACGTTATTTGATAGTGGCATCAAAACATCGTAGTAGAACATGCATTACCATATGAAAAGGGGCGTATCATATACCGCACTATAACGACCCTGATTTATGTAAGGATGATATCAAAGAAGTTTCTTTTTTTCTTTTTCTTTTTACAAAAACCGACTTGAAAAAAATATTTTCTCTCCATACAAAAATAGGTTTAATTGAATTCAATTTCTTTTACAAGTTTCATATAATACTAGTATTTAGAGAGCATACGCAGAGAGCCTTTTTCTTCTTGCTATTAATATTGGCACTGTGCCAAGTACTTTGCGATTAGCGTTTTATAGAAGCTAGCTTCTCATGTTTCATCTCACCACTGATTGGCCTGATGCCACCCAATTTAGACCAAAACCCACTAGGGGTGGCAATCATAAGGACAGTGTTTTCCTACCCCTGACTCATTGCTTCTCTTATAGACTTTCGAACCCACAGATTTACTGTACCCATACTCCACGTAAACGCGGGATCATTTTGGGTGGCGTCTAAAATCGAACTCGGGACATCGACGTGCAATCATCTTCCCTTAGCCACTGAACTGTCTTTACTATTTCTAAATTAATATACAGAACATGGTATATTTTGGGGATCGAAATAAGAAATAAGGTCCTTTAACACTAGAACGACGGAAGCGGTCATTTTGACAGCATAACTATACTTTGAGAAATGATTCCTCCAAAACGGCTGATCCTAGCCCATTGAAATTTTATGACTTTTCTTATTTTCTTAAAGTTGTTGAAAACACAGAAGAAAATAAGAAAAGTCATGAAATTTCAATGGGCTGGGATTATCCGTTTTGGAGGAATAGTTTCCCAAAGTAGTTATGCGGTCAAAATGACCTCTTCCGTCGTTCTAGTGTTAATTGGAATTGTCTGCTATTTAGAAATGTTCGTCAAAGAAGTTTTATTGAAAGTGATTTTTTAAATTAATATTGCACACCAGCTTCTACGCATAATTTTAATATTGGTACAAAGTGGGTCTCTGGGGAGAATTATGATCCTAAAACCACGCCCTTGCAACGCCACTGGATCCATTGTACCTTTGATGCCTTCTTACTCTCTGTTGCCCATCTTGATACAAGCATCTTTATCCCCTCACATATTACACATCAAACAATATCCGATCCTGCTAATAACACGGGAAAACCGCCTTGTTTGCTCCTAAAACACTAGTTCCTTATAGTTTCCGCTAGCCGCCCAGGTACTCATTGCACTACAGAAGAGGAAGGTTCTAAGGATGTATTTGCTCAGCTGTGCCTTCCTGCGCAAGGTGAGAATATCTCGGCAAACAAATTTTCTAAACGAGAACATTGTTTGCTCGTGGAGGGGTCTGGTTGTTCCCAAGCAGGCATTTGATTGAGAAAATGTTCTGGAGAGGGGTACATGGGATTGCCCTGAAGTGTAGTGTGTATGTATAGAGAGATTACGATATGGATATAGTTTAAGTCCGTTTATAAGTAGTCTTTTCATCTTTAAGGGAACTCTATTTCGCTTAAGTTCATGGTATTTTTCTTTTTTTTTCTGTCGTAGGGTAATGCATAAGTTACTTAACTACTATATTTTAAGAAATTTTATCGAATAAGTTTTAACCTACAGCCAGGCATTAAAGGAGTTTATTTGGCTTCTAAGGTGACCAACAGATGTATATTCCTCAAATACTCAAATTCAGATTTTGGACCATATTCTAATACTTACCATCAACAATACTTACCATCTACTAATACTTACCATCAATAATACTCACCATCTGCTAATACTTACCACCAACAATACTTACCAACAACAATACTTACCTCTATACATTATCAGATATTGCACGGAAAATAAAGAGTAAATATGGCGAAATGGATTGATAAAATGCTTAAAGTTATTAATGGCACAATAACATCCAACATTCTCTTCAGAAAATAAAGCCCTAGTCCTAGTTGAGTACAGAAGAACTTGACATCTCATTAAACACAGGAATACAATCCATTTTCTTATTGAATATATTATTAAAGGGAAAAACACAAAATGTAATGCCTTTTGTTCTTTAATCATTTAACATTACACATATTTCGAAGAAAGATAGCACATAAAGTATTACAGTAAGTATCAGTTTTCTTAAAATATAAATACCTTAACATTTATTTTGAATAATTCCAATATTATTAATATAAACTGTATGAAAAACACCCATATAATGAAGGTATAATCTGACATGACCATTAAACTTCAACCTGGCCATAGCATTAAAAGAGAATAATAACGTTATCCACACTTATAAAACCCTGAGTAATCCTTTTATGCAACCAAGTTTCTTATGATTACGCATATTAATAATGCATATGCATATTATATGCATACGCATATATATGAATACGCATATTAATAATGTGATCCGAAAAGAAGAAATCAGAAGTGTACAAAACACCAAGATCAGTAGCAGAGAAGTTCCTAACTAAACATGAGTTACCATTGAGTTGAAAATAAAATAAGCACAGTAGTACAATACACTATACATAGTAACTGATCACAAATCACAAAATGGATAAAATAACTTCCATGAAGGGAATAAATCTTTTTCCAGATATTTCCGTTTTTAGTATTTGGATTCTCCAGATTAGCTTCCTGCGTGGTCGTTGTCCTCCCAATTTGAATTCGGCGCTCAAAATTCCATTGTCCACTGAATCCGTACTAGTCGTACTAGGGTCACTTTCAGACCTCAAAACATCTTTGTACTAACTTACAAGTTTGATTTGTTCAGGGACGCGACAGCCCAGTGGGTAGCGCGCGAGAATTGCACTTGGACGGCCCGGGTTTGATTCCCGCCACTGCCAAAACTGCCGCCGTGTTCACGCGGAGTACGATCACGTTAAAAATATGTATCCGTAAGTCCTTCCGAGAGGTTAGTAGTAGAGGAAGTAGTGTACGGTCCCTGTGGATGCCTCTCCCACTGGGTTCCGGTCTAATTGTGTGACACTTTCCGGCCGTTCAAACAGATGCCTTTCTGGTAGGTCGGGCGGTCTGGTTGGAAGAAGAAGAAGTTTGATTTGTTCGTTAGTACAAAGATGTTCTGAGGTCTGAAAGTGACCCTAGTACGACTAGCACGGGGCACTTTCAAACCTCAGAACATCTTTGTACTAACGAATAAATCAATATATAATAGTACAAAGATGCTCTGAGGTCAGAAAGTAACCAGGTTTGATTTGTACCCTTCCCGGTCGCTCATTCAACTGCTCCATATACTCTCGAGTGAGCTGGATGGTCTGGGTTCTCAGGTTTGAGTTGTTCGAGCGCCATTGTAACGGATCTTGCTGCCCCAACCGGGAATCAAACCACGAATTTTCGAACTGGCCAGTCGACTCTCTACCTTTGAGCAACCGGGACGGAATTGAAAGTTCTTATTGTCGAACTGGACTCTGCAAGGTATCGTGTTCACGCAAACACACGCAAATGAACATATTTACAAAGATGTTAAAAATATATTCAAGGAGTCTTAAAAATGCCTTTTCCATCAAAATCTCATATTCGAAACTTTTCAGGAAAACGATAGTTCCTCTACGCAATATTTTGAGAAAATAAAAATATAGTATTCTTAATGACGCATAGTCAAAATAAAATTCCTGGAAACCAAAATAATTAATTTCTCTCGCAAGGCTGTTCCAGGAAAAATCAATTCGAAGACGGAATTTCTGTGGAAAGCGCTAACCTCCAATGACGAGAGGAGATGCTAATGAAACAATAAGTTCCTGTTAAACCCAGTAACAATCGTCGAATTCTTATAGCATTGGTTTCATCAAACGCCGCCGGTATTAATATCAATGAATTAATCGTAAGTAACATTTTCTTTTGTCCTCCGATGATGCAGAGAAGGAAATAGATTGATTGAAATTTCCTTGAATTTCAGTTACATTCTTTCCGCGAATATATTTTAGATCGAATTTATTCAAATATATATCGCTAGTAGTAAAGAAAGGGGCGTTCTGCGACGAAGGAGGTATGCGAGGTATGAGGTATGAGGTAGGGCCGCCATTTTGAATTCCGTAATCCTGGACGGGGGTGTAAAAGGGGGAAAATGAAAAAAGGTGGGGGTAAAAATTTTGGAGAAACTTTTTTTGTCGGGTGGCAACGATGCCGTAGTCTTGTACGTGGGGTTGAGGGGGAAATAAATTTTTTGGATTGAGATTTTTTCTAAGTATGGGATAAACTTTTTTCGAGGTGGCAACACCTGCGAAGGAGGTATGAAACCATCAGCGCCCCCTAGCGGCGAAAAGCGGAACTATCGGGGATAGAACTTAGAAATATTTTTTTTTGTTTGGGTTGCCATAGCAACACCTGTGGGAGATAAACTTTTTTCGGGGTGGCAACACCTCCGCCTCTGCGACGAAGGCGGTATGGAACCATCAACGCCCCCTAGCGGCAGAAAGGAGAATTAAAACTGGGAATTTTTCTGATAGTTGGGATTTTTTTTTTTCTTTTTTAAAAATGAATTAAAGGTGTTAATGAGGATAATTAAATAACGTAATTAAGTATATCAAGGTCTATGTTATTACATGCTAGGAGCGTGTCAAGGCCATTGTTATTACATGCTAGGAGCGTGCCAAGAGCATGTTAAGGGTATACCAAGGGGTATGCTGAAGGCATGCCAAGGCTCTAGAATACCCCTCCCCTATATGGCGGTTACGAAGTGAACTGCGGGAATTTTACATTTTACTAACAAAATTTTGTAAATGCAAGTTTTTTTCTTATATTTTTTCGCAAATGTAATTTTTTTACTTTTCAAAAACCGCACTTGTGCCGTTTTCTCTATGGGAATTAACATAGGTTTTCGCACTTGTGCTATTTTTTAACGTTTTTTCACAAAAACATACTTTTTACTAACAAAATTTCGTAAATGCAAGTTTTTTTCTTATATTTTTTCGCAAATGTAAGTTTTTTACTTTTCAAAAACCGCACTTGTGCCGTTTTCTCTATGGGAATTAACATAGGTTTTCACACTTGTGCTATTTTTTAACGTTTTTTCACAAAAACATACTTTTTACTAACAAAATTTCGTAAATGCAAGTTTTTTTCTTATATTTTTTCGCAAATGTAAGTTTTTTACTTTTCAAAAACCGCACTTGTGCCGTTTTCTCTATGGGAATTAACATAGGTTTTCGCACTTGTGCTATTTTTTAACGTTTTTTCACAAAAACATACTTTTTACTAACAAAATTTCGTAAATGCAAGTTTTTTTCTTATATTTTTTCGCAAATGTAAGTTTTTTACTTTTCAAAAACCACACTTGTGCCGTTTTCTCTATGGAAATTAACATAGGTTTTCGCACTTGTGCTATTTTTTAACGTTTTTTCACAAAAACATACTTTTTACTTGTAAAAAACTAACAAAAACGCGTTTTTAAAGTAGCAGAATCGCGTGAATTGGTGTTTTAAAGTAGCAGAATCGCGTGAATTGGTGTTTTAAAGTAGCAGAATCACATGAATTGGGTGTATGAGAGGGGGTGTGTTTGCCCAACCGGTCTTGGAGTTTAAATTAATATGCGTGTTATTTTATGCATGTGTATACTACCATAGGAGTTTCTTTAAACCAACATAGTTTAATACGTGTACCATTTTACAAGTGTACTACTACCATAGGCTACCATAGGGGTATCTCTCAATCTTAACATGTTTTAAAAACCGCAGAGTACATTAAATCACGATGACAGATCTACCCCTCCCCACCTCTCGTGAATGTGGATAGTTACATCGTATGTCCAGTGCGGGAAAGATGAGGATACTGCTAACAGAGTGTGGTTCTGTATCTGGACATAACTTTAGGCTATATATCGCGTTGGGTTGGGCCGACTGTTTAGAACGGCTCTCGCTGCTATTGCTAACTGTGGTGGGGGGACAGTTTTTACGGGCTCATAGAATGCTTGTGTTGTTAGATTAAAAAGACGCCACTAAATGTCATTGTATTCTCAGCTGAGAGAGGCTCTTTTAAAGAAGTTCTTATTAAATTTTAACATGTTTTAAAAAGAATCTTTGATTCATTAGTGTTATGAATCTGACAAGTTAATTAAAGGCTATTAATTAAATTAATTGATTAAGTATTGAATGCCTGTATACCAGGAGCATGTCAAAGGCATGTCAAGGGGTATGTCAAAGCGTACCAAGGGTGTACCAAAGGAGTATGCTGAAGGCATACCAAGACCATCGTTCCTACACTATCCCTCTGCTATATCGCAGTTACGAAGTGAACTGCGAGAATCTTGTAGGGTGGGATACTTGAGAATCTCGTATGATGAGGGATATGCCAAGAGCATCGAACATAAATTTTAAGAATGTGCCGCTTTTTGCGTTTTTTTCACAAAAAGTTTTCAAAACGTTAAAAAAAAAAAAAAATGTGTGTTTTTTCAACAAGTTGAAGTTTTGGAGTTGTTGGATTTCTCTATGGGAATTAACATGGGTTTTCACACTTCTGTGAATTTTTTAGAAAAAAAATGTGGTTTTTTGCAAAAATGCGGCCAAAAATGTGTTTTTTGCAAAACGCGGAATCGGCCGATTTTTTTCAAACTGTCGGATTTCTCTATGGGAATTAACATAGGTTTTCGCACTTTTGTAATTTTTTTACAAAAAATGTGCGTTTTTGCAAAAATGCGGCCAAAAAAGCGTGTTTTTAGAGTAGCAGAATCGCATGTATTGGGTGTATAGGAGGGGGTGTGTTTCCCCAACCGGTCTTGGAGTTTAAAAATTTTAATATTTGTAAAAATAAATATTTTTTAATAAATATTCCCAAAAATAAATATTTTAAATAATCGTGAAAGTGTGCTTATGTCCAAAATACTTGAGTGTTATGAATCTTGCAAGTTAATGAAAGGAAGCGATAAAATCTTAAATTTAAATAATAGCAGATACCAATGGGTGTATGCATATGTTTTTACAAGTGTATACTACCATAGGGGTTTCTTTAAACCCACATGTTTCAATATGTGTGTTATTTTATACATGTGTTATTTCTTTAAACCAACATATTTTAATACGTGCGTTATTCTAAGAGGGAGAAACGCCTAATATGCTGATACATATGACACACGCACTCAGCACAAATCGATGGAAATAAATGCTGGGATAGTTTTTAAAGACGAGACTTTAAAATTGTTTTCGATAAATAAGGTATTTGAGGTTATTTAACGTATGAATGAACGATACATGCCAATAAAATGAGGAACTGGGCTAAGTTTACAAGTATAGGACTCTAAAGTTTTTGATGTTTTAGGGGTAGAACTTGAATTTGTAATTAAACATGATTTCTACTAACTACTGCAAAGGGAGAAATGCATAGTGAAAGGGGTTATGTGTATATATATATATATATATATATATATATATATATATATATATATAATGCATATAACCAACACCCACCGGTGGAATGCAGATCTAAGATAGTATTTTTAGGAGAAGGCATGGGATTCTTAAGTAAATGGAGTATTTTGAGACATTTAAAGAGATATAAACATGAGATAAGGTAACATTTATAATACACACAACTAATATAGGGCAGCGAAAGGAAAACCTTAGTATTGTTTAGAGACCGAACTTCAAATTTTTAAGTAAATGTAGGTCTTTGGAAAATTTCTAATGAACTATGTGTGATACACATGTCTCCGATCACAGTGGTGGAAAAATGATATCGGAGCAGTTTTTAAAGATGTGACTTTAACTTCTTCAATTAAGTGAAGAATCTGCTAAATATTAGAGGGTGCTGACGTTTACCGAGAGTTTTATGTATAATACACATAAGCAGCATATAACATTAGGAAGGGGATATTAGAAATTTTTTTAAAGATAGGACTCTAGATTTTGGAACTAAATGAGATATCAAGAAACATTTAAAGGGGATGAAAACATCTAATGAGGCGGAATGGGGGTGTACTTACCCAAGATACCCAGCACTGAAATTATTCACTAAGATAAATTTTTTTAAAGTAAAGACTTTAGAAGTTTCACATAAAAGGCAATTTATACTAGTGTTTAAAGAAATGAAAACGTCCAGCGAGATGACTTAGAATGAATACAACGTCGATATATATAACAGTGATAAGAAAACTTAAATATTGTTTAAAGACTACACTTCAAATTTCAAAGTAAATGAACATACCCAGAAACTTTTAATGGACTAGTATAATACACATACTCGATATAACATTTAAATGATGAACTAAGAATAATTTATAAGTATGTAACTTTGGATTTTTTTAGTTAAATAGGGATTTCAGCTAATTTTTAGAGGGATAGAAAGGTATACTAAAGGGTGCACAACAAATTTTTAGAAGGAACTAAGGGAATTTTCTAGCTAAATAGGGATTTCCACTACTTTTTAAAGGGATATAAAGACATACTAAAGGGTATACAGTAAAATTTTAGAGGGGACTTTGAGAATTTTTTAGCTAAATAAGGATTTCTACTAACTTTTAAGGAATAGAAACACGTACTGAAGAGTATAGAGCGTAATCATTACTAACACCTAGTGCTAAAATGAGGAATTAGAGTAATATTTAGGGGGTGGGACTTTAGATTTTTAAGTAAATGTTATGTTTAAAAACTTTTAAAGTAGCGTAAATACCTACTAAGATGACATATGCGATACACATAGCCAATACATAGTTATTAAATAGGGAAAAGCTAAGATGGCTTTTTAGAATAACACCTAAAATTTTTTCTAACTAAGCGCAATATATCAACACTTAAAGCGGACGAATACGAAGATTCAGACGGCATATGTGATACACATCGCGGGCACATAATAGTTAAATGTTAATTTAAGTAAGTTTTTAAGAATAGAACTCTGAATTTTTTGGGTAAATGAGATGTTTAAGAACATTTAAAGAGTCAAAAACACCTAATAAGGCGGTATGAGATGATTTCATCATCATCAGATAACAGTGAAATGGGAATACTACAAATATTTTAAAGGGGAATCCTTAAAATTTCTAAGTAAATAACCTTTAAAGGGGTGAAAAATATATAGTGAAGTTGTGTAGATAATACAGATCATCGACATTCTAAAACAGACAAGACATGTCTATACAAGATAAAAAATGTTGTACGTTAATATAAACATACATTATTCTATGTAGCAATGTAATACATACCCCCAGATTTATATAAAGTAATTGCGAATACATTATACCAATCCCATCAGAAATCAGCTAAAATAATAAAATTACCAAGCTGAATAATATATCTAGATACTAAAACCCCAACAAACTACATTAAATTGATAAAAATCTTAACTAAATAAAATAATGAAGCTGTAACATACTATAAAAATACTAAGTTCAATAAAATAATAGAATAAAATCATATTAAAGCAAGTACTTACATGTTCAATCCGACTCAAAATGCTACATTAGGTGTAGGCCGATGAATAATGACATATATAACATCTCCAGCTTTACCAACTTAAACCGACATATTCGCAGAGCAACTTGAAACGCGTCTTGACAGCGCGAAATCCACAGCAGAAGTGATAAAATCGATACTTCAACGACACCCCCTACACGACAAGGTCACATCAAGGTCATATCATGGTTACAGTTAAACTATGGTATAAAATAGAATCACATGTTAAAAAATAATAGATTTTAGTAAAATAATTAAAGAAAATCCCTCTGTGATTATGAATGACCTGTCTATATTTACCATGTGTGTGTGTGTGCGTGTGTGTGTGTGTGTGTGTGTGTGTGTGTGTGTGTGTGTGTGTGTGTGTGTGTGTGTGTGTGTGTGTGTGTGTGTAATTATACCTTAAAAGCTATATATCTGTAGTATCCCAACGGATACTAATATTTGTTTTTCAAACTTAGAAAAACTTTATTTCAGTTGCACTTATTTTAAGTGTAATTAAAAAAAAAGTTTTAACTAAATGTGTAAAACAAATATTAGTATCCGTTGGGATACTACAGATATATAGCTTTTAAGGTATAATTACACACACACACACACACACACACACACACACACACACACACACACACGCACACACACACACATGGTAAATATAGACAGGTCATTCATAATCACCGAGGGATTTTCTTTAATTATTTTACTAAAATCTATTATTTTTTAACATGTGATTCTATTTTATACCATAGTTTAACTGTAACCATGATATGACCTTGATGTGACCTTGTCGTGTAGGGGGTGTCGTTGAAGTATCGATTTTATCACTTCTGCTGTGGATTTCGCGCTGTCAAGACGCGTTTCAAGTTGCTCTGCGAATATGTCGGTTTAAGTTGGTAAAGCTGGAGATGTTATATCTGTCATTATTCATCGGCCTACACCTAATGTAGCATTTTGAGTCGGATTGAACATGTAAGTACTTGCTTTAATATGATTTTATTCTATTATTTTATTGAACTTAGTATTTTTATAGTATGTTACAGCTTCATTATTTTATTTAGTTAAGATTTTTATCAATTTAATGTAGTTTGTTGGGGTTTTAGTATCTAGATATATTATTCAGCTTGGTAATTTTATTATTTTAGCTGATTTCTGATGGGATTGGTATAATGTATTCGCAATTACTTTATATAAATCTGGGGGTATGTATTACATTGCTACATAGAATAATGTATGTTTATATTAACGTACAACATTTTTTATCTTGTATAGACATGTCTTGTCTGTTTTAGAATGTCGATGATCTGTATTATCTACACAACTTCACTATATATTTTTCACCCCTTTAAAGGTTATTTACTTAGAAATTTTAAGGATTCCCCTTTAAAATATTTGTAGTATTCCCATTTCACTGTTATCTGATGATGATGAAATCATCTCATACCGCCTTATTAGGTGTTTTTGACTCTTTAAATGTTCTTAAACATCTCATTTACCCAAAAAATTCAGAGTTCTATTCTTAAAAACTTACTTAAATTAACATTTAACTATTATGTGCCCGCGATGTGTATCACATATGCCGTCTGAATCTTCGTATTCGTCCGCTTTAAGTGTTGATATATTGCGCTTAGTTAGAAAAAATTTTAGGTGTTATTCTAAAAAGCCATCTTAGCTTTTCCCTATTTAATAACTATGTATTGGCTATGTGTATCGCATATGTCATCTTAGTAGGTATTTACGCTACTTTAAAAGTTTTTAAACATAACATTTACTTAAAAATCTAAAGTCCCACCCCCTAAATATTACTCTAATTCCTCATTTTAGCACTAGGTGTTAGTAATGATTACGCTCTATACTCTTCAGTACGTGTTTCTATTCCTTAAAAGTTAGTAGAAATCCTTATTTAGCTAAAAAATTCTCAAAGTCCCCTCTAAAATTTTACTGTATACCCTTTAGTATGTCTTTATATCCCTTTAAAAAGTAGTGGAAATCCCTATTTAGCTAGAAAATTCCCTTAGTTCCTTCTAAAAATTTGTTGTGCACCCTTTAGTATACCTTTCTATCCCTCTAAAAATTAGCTGAAATCCCTATTTAACTAAAAAAATCCAAAGTTACATACTTATAAATTATTCTTAGTTCATCATTTAAATGTTATATCGAGTATGTGTATTATACTAGTCCATTAAAAGTTTCTGGGTATGTTCATTTACTTTGAAATTTGAAGTGTAGTCTTTAAACAATATTTAAGTTTTCTTATCACTGTTATATATATCGACGTTGTATTCATTCTAAGTCATCTCGCTGGACGTTTTCATTTCTTTAAACACTAGTATAAATTGCCTTTTATGTGAAACTTCTAAAGTCTTTACTTTAAAAAAATTTATCTTAGTGAATAATTTCAGTGCTGGGTATCTTGGGTAAGTACACCCCCATTCCGCCTCATTAGATGTTTTCATCCCCTTTAAATGTTTCTTGATATCTCATTTAGTTCCAAAATCTAGAGTCCTATCTTTAAAAAAATTTCTAATATCCCCTTCCTAATGTTATATGCTGCTTATGTGTATTATACATAAAACTCTCGGTAAACGTCAGCACCCTCTAATATTTAGCAGATTCTTCACTTAATTGAAGAAGTTAAAGTCACATCTTTAAAAACTGCTCCGATATCATTTTTCCACCACTGTGATCGGAGACATGTGTATCACACATAGTTCATTAGAAATTTTCCAAAGACCTACATTTACTTAAAAATTTGAAGTTCGGTCTCTAAACAATACTAAGGTTTTCCTTTCGCTGCCCTATATTAGTTGTGTGTATTATAAATGTTACCTTATCTCATGTTTATATCTCTTTAAATGTCTCAAAATACTCCATTTACTTAAGAATCCCATGCCTTCTCCTAAAAATACTATCTTAGATCTGCATTCCACCGGTGGGTGTTGGTTATATGCATTATATATATATATATATATATATATATATATATATATATATATATACACATAACCCCTTTCACTATGCATTTCTCCCTTTGCAGTAGTTAGTAGAAATCATGTTTAATTACAAATTCAAGTTCTACCCCTAAAACATCAAAAACTTTAGAGTCCTATACTTGTAAACTTAGCCCAGTTCCTCATTTTATTGGCATGTATCGTTCATTCATACGTTAAATAACCTCAAATACCTTATTTATCGAAAACAATTTTAAAGTCTCGTCTTTAAAAACTATCCCAGCATTTATTTCCATCGATTTGTGCTGAGTGCGTGTGTCATATGTATCAGCATATTAGGCGTTTCTCCCTCTTAGAATAACGCACGTATTAAAATATGTTGGTTTAAAGAAATAACACATGTATAAAATAACACACATATTGAAACATGTGGGTTTAAAGAAACCCCTATGGTAGTATACACTTGTAAAAACATATGCATACACCCATTGGTATCTGCTATTATTTAAATTTAAGATTTTATCGCTTCCTTTCATTAACTTGCAAGATTCATAACACTCAAGTATTTTGGACATAAGCACACTTTCACGATTATTTAAAATATTTATTTTTGGGAATATTTATTAAAAAATATTTATTTTTACAAATATTAAAATTTTTAAACTCCAAGACCGGTTGGGGAAACACACCCCCTCCTATACACCCAATACATGCGATTCTGCTACTCTAAAAACACGCTTTTTTGGCCGCATTTTTGCAAAAACGCACATTTTTTGTAAAAAAATTACAAAAGTGCGAAAACCTATGTTAATTCCCATAGAGAAATCCGACAGTTTGAAAAAAATCGGCCGATTCCGCGTTTTGCAAAAAACACATTTTTGGCCGCATTTTTGCAAAAAACCACATTTTTTTTCTAAAAAATTCACAGAAGTGTGAAAACCCATGTTAATTCCCATAGAGAAATCCAACAACTCCAAAACTTCAACTTGTTGAAAAAACACACATTTTTTTTTTTTTTTAACGTTTTGAAAACTTTTTGTGAAAAAAACGCAAAAAGCGGCACATTCTTAAAATTTATGTTCGATGCTCTTGGCATATCCCTCATCATACGAGATTCTCAAGTATCCCACCCTACAAGATTCTCGCAGTTCACTTCGTAACTGCGATATAGCAGAGGGATAGTGTAGGAACGATGGTCTTGGTATGCCTTCAGCATACTCCTTTGGTACACCCTTGGTACGCTTTGACATACCCCTTGACATGCCTTTGACATGCTCCTGGTATACAGGCATTCAATACTTAATCAATTAATTTAATTAATAGCCTTTAATTAACTTGTCAGATTCATAACACTAATGAATCAAAGATTCTTTTTAAAACATGTTAAAATTTAATAAGAACTTCTTTAAAAGAGCCTCTCTCAGCTGAGAATACAATGACATTTAGTGGCGTCTTTTTAATCTAACAACACAAGCATTCTATGAGCCCGTAAAAACTGTCCCCCCACCACAGTTAGCAATAGCAGCGAGAGCCGTTCTAAACAGTCGGCCCAACCCAACGCGATATATAGCCTAAAGTTATGTCCAGATACAGAACCACACTCTGTTAGCAGTATCCTCATCTTTCCCGCACTGGACATACGATGTAACTATCCACATTCACGAGAGGTGGGGAGGGGTAGATCTGTCATCGTGATTTAATGTACTCTGCGGTTTTTAAAACATGTTAAGATTGAGAGATACCCCTATGGTAGCCTATGGTAGTAGTACACTTGTAAAATGGTACACGTATTAAACTATGTTGGTTTAAAGAAACTCCTATGGTAGTATACACATGCATAAAATAACACGCATATTAATTTAAACTCCAAGACCGGTTGGGCAAACACACCCCCTCTCATACACCCAATTCATGTGATTCTGCTACTTTAAAACACCAATTCACGCGATTCTGCTACTTTAAAACACCAATTCACGCGATTCTGCTACTTTAAAAACGCGTTTTTGTTAGTTTTTTACAAGTAAAAAGTATGTTTTTGTGAAAAAACGTTAAAAAATAGCACAAGTGCGAAAACCTATGTTAATTTCCATAGAGAAAACGGCACAAGTGTGGTTTTTGAAAAGTAAAAAACTTACATTTGCGAAAAAATATAAGAAAAAAACTTGCATTTACGAAATTTTGTTAGTAAAAAGTATGTTTTTGTGAAAAAACGTTAAAAAATAGCACAAGTGCGAAAACCTATGTTAATTCCCATAGAGAAAACGGCACAAGTGCGGTTTTTGAAAAGTAAAAAACTTACATTTGCGAAAAAATATAAGAAAAAAACTTGCATTTACGAAATTTTGTTAGTAAAAAGTATGTTTTTGTGAAAAAACGTTAAAAAATAGCACAAGTGTGAAAACCTATGTTAATTCCCATAGAGAAAACGGCACAAGTGCGGTTTTTGAAAAGTAAAAAACTTACATTTGCGAAAAAATATAAGAAAAAAACTTGCATTTACGAAATTTTGTTAGTAAAAAGTATGTTTTTGTGAAAAAACGTTAAAAAATAGCACAAGTGCGAAAACCTATGTTAATTCCCATAGAGAAAACGGCACAAGTGCGGTTTTTGAAAAGTAAAAAAATTACATTTGCGAAAAAATATAAGAAAAAAACTTGCATTTACAAAATTTTGTTAGTAAAATGTAAAATTCCCGCAGTTCACTTCGTAACCGCCATATAGGGGAGGGGTATTCTAGAGCCTTGGCATGCCTTCAGCATACCCCTTGGTATACCCTTAACATGCTCTTGGCACGCTCCTAGCATGTAATAACAATGGCCTTGACACGCTCCTAGCATGTAATAACATAGACCTTGATATACTTAATTACGTTATTTAATTATCCTCATTAACACCTTTAATTCATTTTTAAAAAAGAAAAAAAAAAATCCCAACTATCAGAAAAATTCCCAGTTTTAATTCTCCTTTCTGCCGCTAGGGGGCGTTGATGGTTCCATACCGCCTTCGTCGCAGAGGCGGAGGTGTTGCCACCCCGAAAAAAGTTTATCTCCCACAGGTGTTGCTATGGCAACCCAAACAAAAAAAAATATTTCTAAGTTCTATCCCCGATAGTTCCGCTTTTCGCCGCTAGGGGGCGCTGATGGTTTCATACCTCCTTCGCAGGTGTTGCCACCTCGAAAAAAGTTTATCCCATACTTAGAAAAAATCTCAATCCAAAAAATTTATTTCCCCCTCAACCCCACGTACAAGACTACGGCATCGTTGCCACCCGACAAAAAAAGTTTCTCCAAAATTTTTACCCCCACCTTTTTTCATTTTCCCCCTTTTACACCCCCGTCCAGGATTACGGAATTCAAAATGGCGGCCCTACCTCATACCTCATACCTCGCATACCTCCTTCGTCGCAGAACGCCCCTTTCTTTACTACTATCGCTACAATGAAAACTTGAGCAAAGTATATACGCACAAATAATACAATATGCTTATATACGTGTAACTTACGTTATAACTTATATACGTTGCTCAAGTTCTCCTTATCTTTTGCACAAAGTGTATTCTACTTATTGATATATTCCTACAATTCATATTATAATAAGATATATAGTGTATTCTACTTATTGATATATTCCTACAATTCATATTATAATAAGATATATAGTGTATTCTACTTATCGATATATTCCTACAATTCATATTATAGTAAGATATATAGTGTATTCTACTTATTGATATATTCCTACAATTCACATATTATAATAAGAATCTATTGTGTTTAAAATCCTGCTCTTGGGTTTTAAAGGATATACACGTTTAGGGTATCCTAGAACTAGAAGTGAACGGTTTTTGAATGGCATAGAGAAAACACATAAGAAAGAGGGGGAAATAGAAGATAGCCGCAGTCAGGATAACAGTGATTAAAACGTGATGTTCTCACACTGTAGTCCCGTGTTCAACTATCACGTGTCTACGCAGAATATGAAAAAGATAAATATGTAGGTTCAAAAGCCCATTAGAGAGATGAAAAGTTAGAGGAAGGATTGTACGGGCCTTGTAGTTGCCAGCCCATTGGGTTTCGGTCAAAATTGCGTGAGACTTTTCCTGGCTGTCCAGACAAATACTTTGCCTTTGTGTAGGTCGAACGGTCTAGATAGAATAAAAAAAAAATGAGAGCCTCGCTTAAGCTCAGATACCAGGGGTGGTCATAGCTTGTCATATGCTGCCATTTGTAATCAAATACACTCATTGCCATAAAAATTTGCGCACCAAGAAGTAATTGTGGGTTCGTAACGAAACTTGGCATGAAGGTACATGTCAGGCAGATATGCAAATGATTAGAAATACTGCGTGATTGCGCTTTGCGTAATGCCTCCAGAGGCGTTGAACTTCGTTCTCCCTTTAGCAAAAAAAGTTACGCAGAGGCTTTTTGCCTGTACTTAATCTGTTGCAGAGGGACACTTTTTCATTAGGAATGCCTCCAGCTGTCAGTTCGAGAGGGGAAGAATCATCGGGATGATGCATGCCGGGTGGTACGCTCGGCCAATAGCCCGCCACCTAGGACATTCTGGCTTTGCTGTGAGGAGGTGTTGGGACCAGTGGGCAAGAGAGCGGTCGTATATTCAGCGGCCAGGCTCAGGACGCCCTCGTCAGACCGATTGCTGAGAAGACAGTCACATCACCCGACACGTACGCACAGCGCCAACTGCATCATTGTCCGTCATCCTGACACAGGCAGCACCTTCACTACGGGTCCCTGTGTCTGTCCGTACCATCGCAAGGCGTTTGGCTGAAGGACATTTGGTATCGCGGCGACCATTGCGTGTGATGCCAACGACATCCACCCACCGTCACCATCGTTTGGAGTGGTGTCGCGCTCGACGGGATTGGACCGCAACCGAATGGAACCAGGTCGTCTTCAGCGACGAATCGAGATTCAATTTGTGCAGTGATGACAACCGTGTACGTGTGTAGAAGCTCCATGATGAATGCCTCAATCCTGCCTTCGCTTTACAACGGCACACCGCTCCCAAAGCTGGTGTGATGGTATGGTGTGCTGTCGCATACGACACCTGGTTACCTCTAATATCGATCCACGGAACCATGACAGCCCAGCAGTACGTTCGTGACATCCTTCAGCGGTTTCAAATCATTTAGGTATTCACCACAGACAGTTAGTTGTTAGTCATGAATATCCTATATGTGATATTAAAAATGGTCTGTCTGAAGATCACACAGCAAGGGTGTCACAGGAATGCCTCAGCCACATTACCACCCTTCCCTGGCCTGCCCGATCCCCAGATTTGTCACCGATCGAGCATGTCTGGGGTCACTTGGGACGGCAAATTGGACAGCCTACGAGTTTGGTCGAACTAGAGGCGCGCTTACAACAATTGTGGAATGAGATGACGCAGGACACCATACGGGACCTGTATGCCTCAATGCCCGCCCGTATCGCTTCATGCATTCACGCTAGAGGTGGACCAACAAGGTACTAGAACCTCCATTCGCTTGTTGTTGTTGAGACCCAGACCGTCCGACCTACCAGAAAGGTGTAAGGTAACTGTATGGACGGCCGGGAAGTGCCACCCAATTTAGACCGGAACCCAGTGGGGGAGGCATCCATAGGGACCTTACCCTCCTTCCCCTACCACCAACCTCTCGGAAGGACTTACGGACCCACATGTTTAACGTGATCGTACTCCGCATGAACACGGCGGCATTTGTGGCAGCGTGCAAATCTAGCGCGCAAACCACGGGGATACCGCACCCGAGATGGCCAACAGCACGCGGTGTTCCGAGGTGGTCACCCACCAAGTACTAACCGCGCCCGATGCTGCTTGACTTCGGTGATCTAACGAGAACCGGTGTTTTCAGCACGGTACGGCCGTTGGCCCCTCCATTCGCTTGTAGTTTTTCTTGTAATAAATGATCCTTTTGCTTCGATTTTGTAATCACTTATATCAATGTTGCACTACATATATAAAATTTCGTTCGATTCTGACAACTCTTTCTTGATGCGCAAATTTTTATGACAATAAGTGTATATTAAATAGAACCCGCTAACAGTCTTTTTTCAATTTCTAGTCGGCAATTGATCAAATCAACTGTGAACATGTGCCGTGATCAACGGCGGAGTATAGACATTGAACACAATCTGAGAGTCTTCGTTTGAGGACTTTCAAGAACTTGTGCATTTAAAATTCGAGTTTTGTGGTTATCTCTGCATCATTTTTACTTGTTTTTCAATAGTCATGTATTTTATAAAATTCGCAACAAATATTGGATATGTAGAAATTTTATTTACACTATTAACGTTTGATTTTAGTAAACATAAAATAAAAATGTTAACTTGTAAAGTCGTAGCATGTTTAAAAAAAAAATAGTCGAATATCAGGTAAAAAAGTACCCTATAAAAACACCTCATATGCATTCAGGATGTTCTTTCACTAAAGAGGAGACAGAAGACTTTCCCAACGTTCAATCAAGTGGCTATTAATGAATTTCCGCACAACCTGTTCAAAAAGTGACAAGGGCTCCATTAAAACAGGTAAAAGTTAAAGAAGATGAAAATCCCAAAACGGAAGAAAAATTCGGCAGTAGCTCCATGTGCGATGGAGCCGATTTGGTTTTGCGTAAAAAACGTTTTTCTTTTCTGGTGGTTTGCCCTCTTTAAACATTTTTAAAGCAGTTCGAAAGATTGGAATATCGAAATTAAAACCAACTTTTTTCAAAATATTAAGATGCCGAAATGTCACCCACTCCTTGCCAAAAACTTTCACTTTGATCTGAAATCCAATTATGTATTCTTTTGGGGCTTTTAAAAAGCTACAAATTATTTGAAAACTGAGCGCACCTAACAGTTTTAGTTTACCCTCCGATGTCAGCTGAATACAGTATACATAGTTTTCACCTCAAAATATCAAATTATTTTACTAACTTGCTTGACAGCATAAACTTGTACCGTATCTGCGACGAAGTTTAAGATTCGTGTGAATCTATAAACTTGTCATGGAGCATATAAATGCTTACTTGCACATAAATACGTACTTGCACATAAATACGTACTTGCACATAAATACGTACTTTCATACTTCTATTACTTTCTTCATAACTTATCAATCATTGCACATCTTTAAAATCCCCAAGTTTACTTCACTTCCAAATTTCTTTAAAACAAAACATAATATCTCGTGCCCGTTTCCCCATAGTTCACCAAAGAGGAAATACATTGAGCTGCATCACTCCTCTCGTTGGAAAAATTAAACGCGTCAAAATATTAAAATATCGAAATTATAACAACTATATTTCAAAAACTAAGAATTCGATTCGAAATCCAGTTATATATTTTTATACATATTTTAAAAGGTAACAAATTACTCGCTTGCTGTTCTTTTAGTTTTCGCGATATAAGTATTACGAACTTAAGAACAGAAAAAATTGAAGTTTCTTCAACTTGACAAGACGGTTAATCAAAAACTGTAAGAGCTTTGAGAAAAAGATTATTAACCTAAACACAGAATTTCCTATTGAGCATTTTTATCTTTGACTATTTATATCTATATTTTATAGCTGAGAAGAATCGGACAAAAGCATTTTTTTTTCAAATTAAAAGTTCAAAATATTTAAATATTCGTAAATGGTATGCTATTTCCGACGAAATAAGTACAAATTGTTTAAACTTTTTATTTATTAGGTTCGGATATATAAGCATCTATATAAAGTGTTTATATTTTTCATAACTGATCAACTTCAACCAAAGAAACCCTACCCATCAAAGTTACAGACCCAAGAGTAAACCCACCTTAACGCAGATAAGAAGAGCTCTTTGCGTTTATAATTTATCTGTTTTGCAGTAAGATAATAAATCAGTTTTCAAAAAGGTTAATTCTATTGGTGATACGACGAAGAATTATATATATATTAATTTATTTTTATTTTTACGGTAGTTAATGTTTGAGATAAAATTTGATTTTCTTTTCTAAGTTCTTTATGCACCAGTCTCACAGAATCTAAGTGCGTTTTTAAAGTTAATCTCGTAATATCATAGTAGATAACAGCCTCCGTGAACAGGTTTCGTACTTTTTGTACTCTCGTCAGCATAAAATATCCACTCCTGCAGCAAAAAGGAATTGCTATATGACACAATTTTGCTAATATCTATGGAGACCAACGAATTATATTTTGCCATGCAGACAACATCAAATTTCTTAAAGATAGTGAGTGCCCAGGATGTACGAAACTGCAATTATTAAGTTCATATTCACAAAATAGGGATATTCATAAGTAAGAACGGCTATCCCACTGTAGATGACAACATCTATAGACCCATAAACACACACACACACACAAATATTTATTTGCTTTTCGTCATATAAATCACTAAACAAATCTATAGATGATGCTATCTGCAATGGAAGCGCGATTTGAACTTCAGAAATGACCCCATATAGACGGGTTCTGTGTGTATGAAGTAAATACAAATCTCTGGACAGAAATGTCAGTATCTTCTAAATATTGAGACTAAATCTCTTCAAACACGGAAAGAAAAATACCCTCAACTTCAGAGCCATTTTAAGAAGAAATATAAATTATAAAATAAAATTCTGCGGTTTATTCGATGCCATCCCCACATAAATCAAGGACGTCATAAAACGTGGTATGTCGTACACCCCTTTTCGTATGGTAATGCATGTTCTGATTTGACGCCACTGTCAAATGACGTCGGGGAAAATGGGTGTTGCCATTCCGGGCAAAGAAATAAAAAGATAACTGAAGAAGAAGCAAAGAGGCGATCGGCCTGCACTTGAGGAATATAATGGGGTAAGGGAGGAATTTTTATTCCCTTCAATAAAAATATGAGATAGTGTTTTCTGTTTTCATCGATGTTTCCTTATAAATATTTATTTATGGTCTAAAGTGTTCGCGTGGAACACCGGGGTATGTCGAATATTTAAATATTATTTTGGTATTTATCATTAGCGCATTCAATAGCGGACCAACGATTTGGGGGATCTTGTATTAAACTGAATGGGGATCCCATGTGGAATTATAGAATATGGACATATGACGTCACTTGGAGAATCTGGCCCCTACGTTTCCAAAACAAAATACTCGTATGCTTAGGACTTCGGAAATTTTCATTATTTCTGCATTAAAAACGGTTACTTTAGAAATTTACAATCGTTTAACCTCTAATTTTAGTAGGATATAAATTTATCTTCTTTGGTGGATATTTTTAATCTACCAGAAAATTAAATTTTCATTTTCAATAAAATATATATACAAGTTTTATTAGAACTCGTTATGAACCTTTTCCTTCTCATTCGAATATATACAGCAGAATTTTCTAGTAAATGTATACATTTTCAAAATCTAGCTAGTTAGCGACTACAGTAAAAATGAGTAGTAGTGTACATTCACTTAAAATCACATAAAGTGCACTTTAGCAAATGCAATCTGTAAACGTATACTGTTACTGAAATATTCTAAATAAACAATTTTCAGCACAAAGGTAAATTTCGATGTTTAATTAATGGGTTTAGTTTCAATTTTTATTTGCCATCCTCCTCAGTTTACCATTATCAGCTATTGTAAAAATCATCCCCTTTTGTTTAGGCGCAATCTACTAAGCAGGCTGTTTATTTACGCTCGTGTCCATGCTCTATTCCTTTTGATCACAATTATTAAAATATTCTTATAAAACGTCAAGATGTATTATAATATAAGCACGACATCTGATTTAAAAATTATCAGAGAACAAATTTGAAAAAAAATATTGTAAAAATCTTACAACCAAATGAATTTTACATGAAAATTACTAAAACCTGGCCTTTGGGTCTCCGTATTTGTTCCTCTCCGTAGCCGGGAGGTCTAAGGCAATCGTTTCCTCAGGTATGGATGTTGTGGTGTTCGTTAAAAGTGTAATCTATTCCACACCTCTCCCCGTAGTGCACCGACGCAACGTCAGTTGTGGTGTTCGTTAAAGGTGTAATCTATTCCACACCGTCACGTTCCGATAGATGTTTGAGCAAATGATTAGCTAATCTAATATGCCTGGCCATTAATTACAATATACCCACTATTGTGCATGTTACCGAAAGAATATATTTTAAACATTTAAAACACTGGTACAATTAAATGATATAAGTAGAGATGTGGGTCGACCGGAAACCACTGGGGGAGGCATCCACAGGGACCGTACCCTCCTTCCCCTACCACCAACCTCCCGGAAGGACTTACGGACCCACATGTTTAACGTGATCGTACTCCGCATGAACACGGCGGCAGTTGTGGCAGCGTGCAAATCCAGCGCGCAAACCACTGGGCTACCGCGCCCGAAATGTGCCAACAGCACGCGGTGTTCCCAGGTGGTCACCCACTCAAGTACTAACCGCGCTCGATGCTGCTTGACTTCGGTGATCTAACGAAAACCGGTGTTTTCAGCACGGTAGGGCCGTTGGCTCAAGCTGGGTTTGGTGTTGAAAACCCAGACCGTCCGACTCATCCAGTGGACATGAACAACTAATTGGACAGCTGGGAGCTTGGTTTGGTGTGTACTACCACCTCGTAAAGTTTTGCTTATATTTTTTTAATCATCCTGTATATTATATAATATAAGAAATATAAAGCCACTTGCAATCGGTTAATATAGCAGAATCGAAGAAGGATTTTTTAGCCCCTTCTATAAAAATATGAACTCAATTTTGATCTACGATTTACCTTGCTTATAAATATTTATCTAATGTTGCGCATATTTCCAGACGCAAATATGTTTTCAAAACGTTTAAAATACGGTCATATATAAATATGGAATGATTTGAAATTCAGAAAAAATATTACTGGATAGGACGTGCATAAATATTCGTATCAAAAATATGACTGTTTATATTAATTTCACAGCGAGTCTTGAATCTGCTAAAACCAATTATTATACAAAATGTTAAAAATATGATGTGGGCTGTACATGACTACAAGAGACAACATACAGAAACTACAAACAACATACATAAATTTCAACAAATACATTGAAACATGTAGAACCGAATCAATATATATTTGATGGCATTTAGAATTTAATTAACTTAGAAAATGTTTGAAACCAAAAGCATTTTCTCCTTCATTTTAATATTTAGTGTTGCCGGGCAACTAAAGAACTTTCATCTTCTAGAATATATTTTAGATAATGAAACTCGAAATGATTCTAGCCATTTTGGCAAAAGTCAAAAACATTGGTTAAGAGAATTTAAACATGATGCCAATCTAAATAACTGGGATTGTGGAATTTTGTTTAAAATTTAGAAATCGGGAGATAAAAATCGTCTGCATTTAAAACTTGTGGCAAACGCTGTGTAAATAATTTTTCATAATATTTGAACACTCGATCTCAAATATTCGAAATAATATCAAAAAAGCTAATTGAATTTTGATTGGTATCAATTATTATTACAAAAAAACGATTTTAAGTTTGTTTCCTTTAGAATATATATTTTATATATCATATATGTATTTTAAAAGAAAGTTCACTATGAACTCCGTATTATGTTTTCAAATATACATTTTGCAGGTACATTAACAAAACTTCAATATATATCATTACTATTTCGATCATACGAAAATGGCAAAATATGAAATTACTTTGTGGTTTATTTTTTGGATTTTCGGCAATTTCTCTTTGATTCAATGCAAATAAATATCTGCATGAAATACTTTCGGGTTGTTTTAGAAGTTCAATTATTAACTGGTTTAGCAAATTCCCTAATTTGGGGCACGCATACCCCTAGGGTACACAAAGGTATTCTTGCGGGGAAAGGCAGGCATAAAAATTGCAAAGCAGTAGTTTGCTTTTTTTATATATAAAAGATTAAATTCATTAAAATCTAGCATATATACCCACCGTTGCTCGTGATTAAAAATGTGTAAATTGCAGAAATATTTTAAATGTCATTGTTCTACAAAAAATTATATTAAAATATTTAGCTCTCCTAAAAAATGCATAATAATCCTTGCTCTCGCTATACAAAAAAAATCTGATGTGGGCAACACATGACTTTCCTTATATAATGTAATGAATTTACTACTTTTACAGTAAAAGAAATAGGTTTTTCTTATATTAGACACTAATATTCTTTCCAAGATATTGAATTTTCGACAATTAGTCGTCATTTTCATTGATTTAGTGTAATTTTTATCCATTTGGCGAGCTTTTCGTTAATTTGGCAACATTTCAAAAAGTCGCCAAGTTGGCGACATTCCGCCAATTTTGTCGCCAAAATCTCGCCAAGCGTTATGGAAGAAGAAATAAGTTATTCTCACAGCAGATAAATTGGCATTCAAATACAAAAGTATTACTCAAAGTATCTTTTTTCATGAATGGAACGAGTTAGATCCACGAGAATGATGTCACCCAATTTATCGCATGATATTATATATGAAAAGTGAACATGTTTCTCAATAGGAAATATTTTTTTTTCTATTTTATATGACTTTTTGATAATTTTTTGAAAAATGTGCAATATCTCGAGAACGGTTCATGTTAGCGTTCTAAAATTTATGTCAATCGTTTTCTAATGAAAAATTACATAAGAAATGTCTATTTGCGTAACTTTATTATTGGTTTTGATTTTTTGAAGATTTTTTCAAAATTTCATTCGAAAATTTAGGGGGGTTCTGAACATTCGATTGCGTATAAAAACAATAGGATTCCAGTGTTTACAGATTGTGATTTTTGTACCAAATTTGGTCCGAATCGGTCCATTCGTTCGTCAGTTATCGTCTCCACAGACCCACTGACACACACACACACATACTTTCACACACATACTTTCACACACACACACACACACACACACAGACATCACTTCAAAAATGTTTGATTCGTGATCAGGGATGCTTGAAACGTGCTCTCCCGTCGAAAACTCGAATTCGAATTTTCAACCCCGTCACAATACTTTCCTTATACATTCTGTATATAAGGAAAGTAATAACTGAACGATATATATCTGGGGAATAAAGCGTCCTGACCAGTAAATCAATTAAAAAAAATCTGATGTGGGCAGCACATGACTTTCCTTTCAAACTCACATTCACGTTCTCTTTATTTCTTCAATAATTCATTAAATTGAGTTTAATTGCCATAAATATTTTAAATTACGCTGAATTTGCGCGAACGAAAGTTGAATTAATTCAACTTTCGTTTTTATTTGGTAACTGGACTTATTTTCAAAGATTATCGTGAAAATACCGGAAAACTCAATTATCTATGGGGAATGGCTAGTTCTATAGTACTAGGGTTGGTCTTATTCTGTTCTTCATCAAAAATTAAGTATAAAACAAGCATTTGATTGATATATTTAAGCATGTGTAGTCTTTTATTTTTAGATTTAACAATTTTTGTTGGACATTTTGCAAAAAAAAAAGACCAGGTTCTTTTTTTCCGAATCGTACCAAAATCTATCTAATCAGCACCAGGTTAAACTTAAAAGGATTCATCTACCAAATTTTGTGAAATTTGGTTTATTGGTTTCTCAGCTTAAGTGGATACAGGCAATTTTTAAGGGTCATTTTGCAAAAAAAAAAAGACATGTTCTTTCATATCGAATTGTACCAAAATCCAATCAGCACCAGGATCACCCACAAGGGACTTACCAAATTGTATGAAATTCAGTCAATTAGTTTTTCCGTTAGAGGAGATACAAAATCTGCACAGATACACAGACACAGACGTCACGCTAAAAATAGTTTTTTCGTGTTCTAGAAGTTCCAAAACGTGTAGATCCGCCGAAAACTTCAGCTGCGATTTTCGGCACAATTTCAATACTTTCCCTATACATTACCATATAAATAAAGAAAATAAAAAAGAAACAGACTCGTGATTAACAAACGTTAAAAGGCCCTCATACTAAGTTGTGAGCGAATTTTATGCCAGCTGCGTGGAAAAGCTGAAATTGTCAGTTCACATAGAAGTTAGCAAAATTGTAGCAAATAGAAGTTTGCTTGCTGCCATTGCTGTTAACGGTTATTCCATAGTGTTATCTGCAATGTGAATGTCTTCCTTAGTTTTAAGGATGGCCTTTCAGGAGGGTGCTTGTGATTTTGAACTTGACCTTTTTCAGCTTTTGTTGCCCGAGCTAAGTTGTGAACGAATTTTATGCCAGCTACGTGGAAAGACTGAAATTGCCAGTTCTCATAGAAGTTAGCAAAATTGAGGCAAATAGAAGTGTGCTTGCTGCCATTGCAGTCAACGGTCATTCCATACTGTTATCTGCAATGTGAGTGTTTTCCTTAGTTTTGGGGATGGCCTTTCTGGAGGGTGCTTGCGATTTTGAACTTGGCCTTTTTGAGCTTATGTTGAACAAACTAAGTTGTGAACGAATTTTATGCCGGCTGCGTGGAAATACTGAAATTGTCATTTTCCATAGAAGTTTGCAAAATTGCCTGAAATCGCAAGTTTGCTTGCATCAGTTGCAGTTAATGGTTATTCTATGCTGATGAGTGCATAATAGGGGCAAAACCGGTCCATGGATATTGTGTTTTAGATGCATAAATCTAAGATGGCGAGTATACGACTTTCGTTAGAGACTTAAAAAAGTGTTCCTTCCTGGCACTGGTTAATAAAACATCCGAATACACGCGTCTAAATTAGATATATATGTTCAACCACGTGATTCATTTTGATGTTGTTGTTTTTCCAAATAAAAGTCTGAGTCTAGCGCAAAATTCCGTAAACTTTTATAACCTACGATCGTTTACTGAATTAAAGAATTTTTGGGCCCAAACTCGTTAAAATATATATATATATATATACATGAATATGAATACATATATATATATACAAATACTTCTATATATAGATACATATATGCATATTTAGAATTCGGATATTTTAAATTTGATTTTAAAAGCACTGGATCCTGAAAAAAATAATCAGGTCAATATTCACTAACATCAAATAAATTCTGAATATAAATATGTCTAACTAAAATTAAATTCCAAAATCCTGCTCAAGTGCCACACAGAGCACCATTGAATCGGATCTGTTGTTATTAAAGTTGAGCATTAAAGAATTATCGTTCACCTTGATAACATGGAAATAATATATACCGCACAATATCCTCATTAACGTGGTTTGTCATTTGTACAATTAACACAGTCACTGTTAATCGAACAAACTCTTCCTGTGCAGCCCATAGTTATTTTCTTCAAAAGAGCTCTGATAAAATAAAACAATAAGACATAGATTGTATTTTATTACAGAGAAAATTATCTAAATTTTTCTGATGCCTGACCCAGAAAATTTTTCAGTATACAAAATAAAGCCGCCTGATTTTATATTATCTTTATGTATTTCATATATTTTAAAATCAAATTTTTCCTTGTTCTCTTACTGAAGAAAAACATTGAAACTTTTTCATGCACGGTAGTGCAAGTAAGTTTAATAGAAATCTGAGCATAATGAAAGTGAAAAGGAAGTAAAATTTCTCGATGGTGCGAAAATTGAGACAGGTAGGGCAAGGACGGTGCGTTACACGTTCTGTCACTCACGACAGTGAGTCAGTGGAGGGAGTGACAGTCGCTCGCCTCACCCTTTGCAGACCAGTGAGTGAGGCTACTAACACTTCACTCAATAAGTCTCCGGTCTGACACATATATGGCAACACTGTTGACAGACCCATATGATTTCTGGATAGTACCAACCTTCAACCGACACGTGTCAAAATTTCATGACATTCTGACAATTAGTTTGTAGGTTACGGTGGTTTTAGTGACCCCAGTTTTGTAATTTTCAAAACAATGGATAAAAAATAATTTCGTGTATTGATTAAACATTGTTTTTTGATGGGGGAAAAATACTGTTGAAGCCAAACAGTAGCTTGATGAGCATTATGGAGACTCTGCACCAGGGAAATCAATTATTATTGACTGGTATGCTGAATTTAAACGCGGTCATACAAACACCGATGATGCTGAACGCTCTGGTCGCTCAAAATCGGCAGTTGTTCCGGAAAACATAAAAAAAGTCCACAAAATAGTTTTGAAAGACCGTAAAGTGAAGTTGCGTGAGATTGCTGACACCTTAAAGATATCAGAAGGTAGTGTGTTTACAATTTTACACGAAAATTTGAGCATGCGTAAGTTGCTTTCGAAGTGGGTGCCGCGTTTGCTCACACCGGACCAAAAACAACAACGCGTGGACGATTCACAGCGCTGTTTGGAGCTGTTCAAGCGAGATAAGAAGGCTTTCTTGCATCGGTATGTGACAATGGATAAAACATGAATCCATTACTACACACCTGAATCAAAAAGATCGTCAGTTGAGTGGACAGCAGCCGGTGAAAGTCGTCCAAAGCGACCCAAAAGTCAGCTGGCAAGGTTATGGCATGCGTGTATTTTGGGACGCGCATGGTATTTTGTTCAACGACTATCTTGAGAAAAATAAAACTATCAATAGCGAATACTACATGGCATTATTGGATCGATTAAGTCTAGAAATCCAGAAAACGGCCTCACATGCAAAAGAAAAAAGTGCTGTTCCACCAAGACAATGCCCCCGTGTCACAAATCGATGAAAACCATGGTTAAATTATCTAAATTACGCTTCGAATTGCTTCCTCACCCACCGTACTCTCCAGATCTGGCTCCTAGCTACTACTGGCTTTTTGCAGACATCAAAAAGATGCTCCAGGGAAAGAAATTTGATTCAAATGAAAAAGTGATTGCCGAAACTGAGGCCTATTTTGGGAGCAAAGACAAATCGTTCTACAAAAAAGACATCGAAAAGTTAGAGGAGCGTTGAAATGAATGTATCACTCTTGAAGGAGAATATGTTGATGAATAAAGTCGAATTTCTAAAAAAAAAAATTGTTTTTCTTAGTTAGACCGGAGACTTATTGAGTGATGTATGTATGTGTTACACATTTTCGTTATGATCCCAGTTGCGTGCTCCACATCTAGTGAATCTAGCATGTTTCATATTTTCGTTACATTGTACATAGTTGTAATGTGTTATCGTGATTTCCGATTATTGTATCAATTTTTAAAGTAATTATATGGAATTCTAGTACGGATCGCGTGTAAGATTTTGCTTGTACACGAGGGAAACTTGTCGAGAGTGAAACTTTACTCGTAACGGATTTAGAATAAATACCAATGACTTTCGGGGGCGATTTCAATATGAAGCCCAGCCACTGGCAGAATTTTTAAAATTGAAAATTAATAATGATCCAGCAATATCAACCACGAAATATGGGACTACGATTTATGCAGTATTTTCTGCGTACTTAGTAGTTACAACAGTTACAAATTACAATCGGTGAATAATGCATCTTATTATTAAATACCAATAATTTTATTACTTTCCTTATATACATAATGTATAAGGAAAGTATTATGATGGTGTCGAAAATTCGAATTCGAGTTTTTGACGGTAGAGTACGTTTCAAGCATCCCTGATCACGAATCAAACATTTTTGAAGTGATGTCTGTGTGTGTGTGTGTGTCAGTGAGTCTGTGGAGACGATAACTGACGAACGAATGGATCGGTTCGAATGAAATTTGGTACAAAAATCACAATCCGTAAACACTGGAAGCCTATTGTTTTTATACGCAACCGAATGTTCAGAACCTCTCTAAATTTTCGAGTGAAATATTTGAAAAAATCGTCAAAAAATCAAAACCGCTAATAAAGTTACGAAACTAGACATTTCTTATGCAATTTTTCATTAGAAAACGATTGACATAAATTTTAGAACGCTAACATGAACCGTTCTCGAGATACTGCACATTTTTCAAAAAAATTATCAAAAAGTCATATAAAATAAAAAAAAATTCCAATTGAGAAACACGTTCACTTTTCATATGTAATACCATGCGATAAATTGGGTGACATCATTCTCGTGGATCTAGCTCGTTCCATTCATGAAGAAAGATACTTTGAGTAATACTTTTGTATTTGAACGCCAATAGTCATTTATCTGCTGTAAGAATAACTTATTTCTTCGTCCATAACGCTTGGCGAAATTTTAGTGACGAATTTAGCGGAATGTCGCCAACTTGGCGATTTTTTGAAATGTTGCCAAATTAACGAAAATCTCGCCAAATGAATAAAAATGACGCTAAATCAATGAAAATGACGACTAATTGTCGAAAATTCAATATCTTGGAAAGAATATACTATAAAAAAAAACTATTTTTTACTGTAAAAGTAGTAAATTCATTACATTATATAAGGAAAGTCATATGTTGCCCACATCAGATTTTTTTAGAATTGTGAACAAATGGAAGTCTCCTAACAGATCTTAATTTTTGGTTACATTTTATTTCAAATGCTATTAATTACTTTAATTTTTATGTTTTGTGGTAATGATGCACTTTGTTTTCATAATCACATATTATATTATCTGAATCATATTATTTTATGTATTGTGTGTATTATATATTTAAAGGCAGATGTGTTAAATTTGCTAAATTCTATTTATAAATACTTATATATTATTATTATCACTATATATTTGTTACACTTTTTCATTGATAACTCCATTTGTCTTATATCGCCCTGGGTAATTTCATCTCTGCGGGCGTCTCTGGCGACCAGGAACTATTTTTCTTTTTAATTTAAATTTTATGGTTACTTTTATAGTAATTAACACTACAACAAAAATGTTGCGTTTAGATTTACACATTTTTACAGCAAATTGAATAGCTTTACTTTTGAGTAAAACCCCAGGCAAGAGATACGGCGGTCTTGCCACCTATAATAAATTAAACGCGGCAATTATATTCAATTACGGAAAATTAGCATTATTTAAGAAATATGTATAAAATTCAATTGTAAATAGCAGGAATACGTATGAGTTGAGTTTATGACCACGCCCACATTTGTCCATTCCCAGTTTTAGCTATCAGAGTTTTTTGAGAGGCCCTGAAATAGTGTCTATTTACAACAAATATGAAAAAACGAGGAAAACTTTTTTTGCAAATGATTTGATTCCAAATCACTATTTTCGCAGTTATTAATATGGTAAAAAAAAGGCGAAAATTTAAATAACTTTCCTGTGTGAATTTCATATTGGCATTACTTCTACCATTTAAAATCTAAATATCACTTTATTTATAGATTGACAAGTCATTATTATTTTTTTTTTTTTTGCTACAGCCGTTTATACAGCCTTTAGTTAAGCTCAAAATTGATACGTTTATTTTATTTCCCTACAGAATATGATATTACAAAAAATTAATATTGTAATATTTTTTGTTTTTGCTTACTGTTCATATGTACCGGTAATATTTAAAAATATCTTCTTTTATAAGTAATGCCTTTGTTCAATTACGATATATATAAAATTTTCGTTAAAATCAGTCCAGAAAGTTACGCCTGACAAGGCCCCAGCAACTTAAAGCTAATATCCAGCGAATCATAATTTCCAGAGAAAATTTGATAGCTATTCGAAAACTTGTTGCTAGGCGCGAAAATCTAAAAAGTAATGATTTGTTTAAAATTTCGTTAATGTTCATTTGGAACAATATCGCTATTTTGTAAAGACATTTTTCCGACCGCATCCGGACAGTGAAATAATATTTTAAACCAGCACGCTTTCAAATAACACATTTTAAACAAATTTAATTAAAACTTTCTTCGATTTCTTAATGAAATTCTAGCAAGTTAACAACATTTCAGCGTGACATTTTTCTAAAGTATTTGTAAAATGCACTCTCACCTCACCTGTATATCATTCGTATCTTTCCTAAAAAGATGAAATAGCGATTTTTTTTTAAAGATAGTTTCACTGTTTCATTACGAATACAATCAAACCCGTTCGAAATGGAACCTTTAAGAAACAGAATACTTTCATAAGCAGAACATATTTTAGCCCCGTCCAGAAATATAGGAAATTCCTGTTATTTCCCCTTACCTGAAACGGACGGCCAATAATTTGTTAATAAAGCAGCTGTTGTAACGAATTAAGACCGGAAAAATCGTCCAACTGTTTCAGACATTTATTCCCAAGATAATAACGAAGTGTCACTCGTAAATGAAAACGGTTCTATTAAAAAGTAACTTTCTATTAAATCATCTGGCGATTTTCTGAAAACTGTTTCAGAACTTCAAGAATTTTCAGTTAATCAGGAAGATTCTCAAATGCTATACATATTAATCAATGCACGATTTTTGACTGAAATTCGCGTCATTAACAAGACATATGTCCAAAAGAACCATGTTGGATTATTTAAAAGTTCATCTCAATAAAAAATATATAGTGTTTTATTTTGGTTAGCTATTTGTTTCACGTAATATTTTTCCGGTAACTAAATTTATCTATTTAAGGTATAGTAATAAGCAAACTAAAAGTCAAGTCAAGGACATGGGTTATACTATTTTTATAATAACATATACTCCTGTAATCGCAGTATGTAAAATGTACGAATATATATATTTAGAATAATTAAATTAGCTATTATGGTACAATATAGTATTAAGTGCATTTAAATAAACTTTTCAGAATTTTTAATGTCAGGTATAAGTAAGTTATTACATTGCATTTCCAGCTAAACCTTAAACTTAACTTTTCCTGAAATAACCTGCATGAAACGGAAATCTTTTTTAAGACGGAAAATTCTTCCAGTCGCGTTATTCCGTTTAAGGCAGGTTTGACTGTATATGAATTTTAAATACTATTTAACAAACAAAATACTTGATAATTTTAGTTATGTATTAATTTCTACTTGATATTATGAAACTTACAAAACGTTTCCCCGAAAACGGTTTCTAGCTCAAATAATTTAATTTCGCGTTGCAAATAAAGATTAATACTATGAAAGTGAAACTCACCCAAAATTCACCAGGTTTTCCTCCCATTATAAGAGATTTGAATATATTTTAAATTATGAACATTAGTGCCTGCACTGGAAGCGCGATGATATTTTCTAACTTGACAGACCACTATCAATCGTCAACTAACTTAGCAGAAGGCAGAAAAGAAATCAAAAATGCCTTAAGCAAATATGTATTTTGCTCCAAACCGCTTGCAAAAATATCAGCATAATCAATAGAAATGATCTGAAGCTGTTTCTTTTTATTTTCCCTATATACATAGTATAATGTATATAGGGTATAATACGTAGTACAAGGTGAGTTTAAATTCGTGCACCTCAAAGTTCATTTCACTGCTGGAAGTTGATGAACGTTACTGCTGGTTCCAGCAGGACGGTGCGACTTGTAACACACCAAACTGCATTATCCATCTTTCAACTGATTTTCGGTGAGCGCATAATTTCCCTGGGATTGTTGCCCCCTCGCTCCCCAGATTTATCACCCCCTGATTTCTTCCTGTGGGGGTATCTGAAAAATGTTGTTACGTGAACACACAAGATTGCTGAGCTGAAAACGAACATCCCAACAGTCATTTCAACATCAATACTACCATGCTCGCAGAGTCTCACGAAATCTGGTAAAACGAACACGGTTTTGCATTCGAAAAACAGAACGTCATTTCCAACATTTATTGTAACACCTAAAGTTTGTCTGCCAAAAATAAAAGGCAACATTTCAACTAATCTCTGTAATACTTTACCTTCATTTAAATTCTCATACTGGTATTTTTACGGGCAATTAAACTTTAAAGTGCGCGGCTTTAAACTCACCCTGTATAACACACGAATGTAACACTTGATGACTAATCTGGCCAAATATCGCCAAGTTGGAAACTTTTTTTTTTACTATGGCAATATCATAGCAATTGGCGAAAATGACGCTAAAGTTACGAAACGAACGCCATATTGAGAAATTAATAATTAACATATTTTAATTTAATAGACTATATTGCTTAGCAGATGTTAGGGATATTCCTAATTGTCAAATTATATTTTCGCGAAATATAAGTGAAGTTAGTACTTTAAAATAATTTTACCTGTTGTTATCCAGAAAAGCTTTAAATGTCAGTGTACTTTACAACGTTAAAATCATTGTGCCGTGGAATTCTTTCACATTGGAAGAATTAAAGTACTTGCATTATGTAGGGAAAGTGATGTGCTGCCCACATCAGATTTTCTTAATAATCAGGAGCAAAAATGATAAAAAATTAAAGCTTTGGATAGACATATTTTTACTTTATCATACGTAGTTTTAAGAAAGTATTGTTTTCTCGAAAATTTTCGATTTCGAGATTTTGCTGCTAATATATGTTTTAAGAACTTCTAAACACGTTTTGACTATTTTTGGAATGATGTCCGTCTGTCTGTCGATCTAATGTTTGTGGTCGATATCTTGTGCCCACAACAGCAGACACAAATATTAATGGATTTTCCAGAAACTTTATATCCGGTTTTGTTATCAAAAAATCTAGGACTGGATAGAATTATTTTTTTAATTTTAGCGAAAACTTTGAATTTTATACTGAATTTTACATTTTTTAACATGGTAGCATAAGACAAAATTTGTTGTAAAAGACAGCCGTACTATAATTTTTGTGTTTGTGACGTCATTACCCCCCCCCCCCCAAGGGGAGTGCATTGTCAAATATGGTATCAATCGAAAGATTTTGTCAAGCCCTCTAAAGTAAAGGGTAACAAGCTGTAGTTATAATAATTTGAATCCACAACATCAATTTTTCAAATCTTTTCTTGTGAAATTTGAAAAAAAAATGAATTTTGAGTATGGGAAAGTCGAATTGAACCATACTGCAGTTAATTTTATAAGGGTAACATTTCTAGAGCTCATACAGATAATTTCACGTGTTATCAAATTTGCAAATTTTAATATAAAAACAAATAATAAAAAAAGTAAGAGCGCCTAGAATTCAAATACGGCTAACTCGAAAACTGAAATTTATAGTTGTCACAAAAAATATAAGGCAGCATTTTAACGCCTGTTTTCAATCTTGTTACGCCACTGCATTTGAACTACACACTTTTAAAGAAATCAAAGCTTCCTGTATACTTTAGTATGAGAAAGTAAACTATTTGTATAAACCATCATAACCACTTCACTTTATAGGTAGAATAAAATTAATCCCAGAGGATGCTGTTTCACAATGCTGTCTGCATGCATTGCAAGCAATTATAATGTCTGGAACCAAGTCTAGCGCAATTAAATATGAAATTAAAACGGATGAATCTCTTGTATGTTCAGCTTATGGAATTATTCCCATTGCGTAATACATTTTTAGAGTTAAATAAAGATGCTGTAAGTCAAAATTCACAAACTTTTTCGGAAAATGCTTTTTATAGCGATAGAAAAAAATACCCAGGATTGTCCGATTCTTAAGCGCCCGCTACGTAAATACAGATAACATCACTCAATTTCCAATTACTTGATTTGAACCAAAATCATTGCCATCTTTCATTTCAATCCAAATATCTTAATTTCAATGTTACAGAAAATCAAAAAATAAAGTAATTGAATACAAATATATTTTTGCCAAACCATAGAGTTGAGCTAATCTTTCATTTTCGGATATGGCGAAACAAGAATCGGATTACCTAAATTATTTCGATGTATTTAAGAATAAATAAACAAATAAAAAGGAATTACTCTACATAGTCTTTCAAAAATAGTTGAAAATAATGTTTTTCTGTCTGTCTGATGTCGAGAGAGAGAAACTTCTTTTATTATGTAAGATATATCTTCCGAAAAATGTAGTAATTTGACTGTTTGTTTTTCAGAAGTTGCACTATAAATAATAAAACATGCTTTATTTTACAAAAAGAAAATGAAATGCAACATTTCTAACATGAATTATTAATTACATAAATTGGGGGTGGATTTCCAATGTAAGTCTTTCATTTTCCTTCACAATACCTAATCTCATCTTGAGGAATTCCAGCACTCTTACACGAAACATTCCCATCTCAGATTTCTCCTATTTCCTAATTCTCCTGACATCAGCTTTCTCTTATAGAATACCGATTCCCAAATATCGGATTACCCATGATCCTGTATAGTATAATTTACATATCGCTGAACACCAACTTATCTGGTGGAACACCTACTTCCATCTTGCTGAACACCAGTGTTCCTCCACGGAACACCTATTTCCATCTCGCGGAACAGTAGTCTCCCGTTTTTCTTAACCGTTCCCATATCGAAAAGTACTATTTCTACACGATACACCAATCCTCATCTCATGGAACACCAGTGTTCCTCTACGGAAGACGCTTTTTCCTTCGCGATTTACCAATGCTCTCTACGATACACTAATTTCCATTTCACAAAGCACCCATGTTCCTGCACGGAAAGCAGTTTCGGAAACGTTGCATTCGAATATTATTCCAAGTACCAAACTAGCCAAACGGCTTTCCTCTGTTCATCCTTCCAAACTTGCGATGGAATCTTTCAAACGAACAGATGTGACCATTTTGTCTTCTGCTGTTATCCGTGCACCATTGTCAACCTCATTTGGATGAGATCATCTTTTAAAAATTCTGGACCACCCAAGAGTAAATAGCAGGAAGAAGAATATCTCATTTTAGGATCTCAATGCCAAAATATGTTTGAAACATTATAAATTATTGCTTAATAAATAGCGCATGCCTCTTGTGAGGAATGCTTGAAAGATTAAGACAATTATGAGAATTGATGTTAGTTCTAGTATGTGGTCCATCATACACTGTAAAAATATACACCCAGCTGTAAAAGTTTATTTATGCTCATTTTTTATGCCACAAGGACTACATTGAGCCATAGTTTAACACAGATTCTGAGCTCTTATAAGCATAAATGCGGGCATACGGATGTCAACTGCATTCCAACTGAGCATCCATGGATCTGAAAGGCAGACACGGAGTGTTTAACCGCAGGTGAATCTTGCAACACTGAAAGCTCCAGAAGGGTAGAATGTCTGTTTACGTCTCTCGAATCTCTTCAGTGGCTTTTGTTTTTGAGAGTTTTGTGTTTGTATGACGCCCAGAAATCGCCCAGTGTTTCTCAACCTTGGTGAAACCGTGACCAGGTAATGATTTTTTATACAAGATAATAGCCCGGTAACAACAAATTGACTCATCAATACCTTTCGATTTTTTAAAGTTTATACATAAACTAACATAAGTATTAATAATTAATTATGGCATAATCATAATGAGTATTAGTACATTTATGTATGTGGTTATATTTATGCACGTTGACAAATATAAAATTACATTTAAACAAGATATCAATCACTGGACTAAGGAAATATTTTAGCCTATTGTAATTTCTTCAGGCTAACATCATTAGATTGATTTCTGCTGATTTTCATTGACATCTTCCATTCTGATCACCAAAAATGTATAATATTATTCAGTATGAAATTGATTATTGTATTATTAAATTTATTTTAAATTAATTAATTGGTTTGAAAATGACAAGGACTTTCACATCAATGACAAAATATTTATCCTTCGTAATTCATAGAAGTCAGTTGAGTAGTTTTATTCATATTAAAATTGAAATAGAGCTTAGTCAGTGACATTTGCCACACAGATGTGATTTAGGCGTTCAGGCTCTGAGCTTTTCGACGCATTCGCGAATATTACTCTCCTTAGAATATTTCTACTGTGAAATATTTAATCATAAAAATTGCTTAGAAAACTGGAACGATTAATTCCAGGAGAATCTCTCGCGGCCGGGCGGTTGAGAAGCACTAAAATAGATGAATTAAAGCAACGGTGAAACGAATTCGCGATAATGTGCGAATTTGTTACTTTTAAATGGTTGGTGTCTGAGCATGCGCTAGATTTCTGCCCGTCGCGTCGACCTAAATCACGTGACCCAGCAGAGAACTTTGTGTTTAGTTTATAGAACTGTAACAGCTTTCAATCGAAGATGTTGAATCCTAAAGTGGGAACCTTTCCCCCATATTATAGTCAGAGGGATTTATTCTCCAATATACATTCGTCATGCAATGCATATCTTCCTTGTTAAGTTTTTAAATAAAACGTAAAAAAACAAGGTGATCCGTCACTTTCTATTATACAAAATTCGCTAGCATCGTCAACGGCTGGACTGAAGTCTGTTTCTAAGAAAGATGATGGCAAGTGAATATGAACTGTGGGGTACTCCTCGAGAATTAAATGTCTGTTGAAGGATCAACGTGGATATGTAACTTTACTCTTTTATGGCACTATGAGAGGAATGCGGCCCTATAGGTTCCATTGCAAATATTGTTGGTCTTAATGTGTACTAACACCTCTTTTATTTTTTTGTTGAAAGAGTTTACGATCACACTGTATATAGACCTAATGTGTACTCTTTTGGACCTTACCTTGCAAAGGTATTGGGATGCTTAAGAACTTATAAATTTTTGCTAATTAATAATAAAAATTAACCAGAGAGTGGTTCAACTCGACTTTCCAACCAGAATCCATTTTTAAATAGTTTGTGGGTTTATTATTATTATTTTTTTTATCTTTTAAATTTTACAAGTAATTTTTTTAAAAATCGGTATCGTTGGTCTAAGTGATTACAATAATAGCGTATTACACTTCACTTTAAAAGGCATGAAAAAAAATCTCTCAATTGATGCTATACTTGACAAAGTGGGGGACTAATGACGTCACAAACACGTAATGACGTCACAAACACGTAATGACGTCACAAACACGTAATGAAGTCACAATCGTATAACGTCACAATCGCATTGCGGCTACTTTTCACAACAATGATCGAAACTATGAAGCTTCTTGATCAGTGTGTTATGAATAACTTCTTTCATGCATGATTATGTCAAATTTTGTCCTATGTTGCCATGTTAAAAACATAAAATTTCGAATAAATTTTGAAGTTTTTGCTCGAATAAAGAAAAAAAAATCCATCTAGTTCTAGAGTTTTTGATAACAAAGCTGGATATAAAATTTCGTAGAAATTCATTAATATTTGTGGCTCCTATTGTGTAAGAAATTGACCACAGACAGACAGACGGACATTACTCCAAAAATAGTCAAAACGGGTTCAGGAGGTCTTAAAATATATTTTGGCATCAAAATCTGGAATTCGAAAATTTTCGTGAAAACAAATATTAAATATTATGAGAAAGTGAACATACCTAGCCCGCTATTAGTTCAAAACAATGTCTTTTATTTATTATTTTATTTATTTTATTTATTTAAAAAGAATGCAAGTTGCAGGACAAATTCCCAGTAACAGCGTGTAAGTTTAAACACAATACAAATATGCAGATTAAAATATAATAAAACACATTAAAATGCAAACTATTGACAACAAATGATTTTCGAAAGCACCTGCAGATGAATAAATGCATTAAAATGTAAAATATTTGCAACAAATGATTTTGAAAAGCCATTTTCGAAGAATAAAAGTCATCGAAATTATCGGGGATGCTGTTGTATAGTTTACAAAAATTACTTATCGCACAATGAAAACCAATATTCGTATTAAAATTCCTTTCAGCAAATAAACGCACAGGGCAGCAATCAATTCTGTTATTTAACAGATTTCTAAAGAATGAAAATAAAATGAAATTCCTTCTGTTCTGTAAGCTTTTAACATTAAACATATCACAAAGAAAAGTAGCAGATAAGGCACAACAACAACAACAACAAAAATACCAGTTTTCTTGTATAGATATATCAAGAATTTATTTTGAATAATTTCAATCTTGTTTGCATGAACAGCGTGAAAGCCCACACCTGACCAAGGCATTAAAGAAAACAATGATAGTATCCTCATTAGTAAAATTATGAGTAATTCTCTTGGTGTAACCCAGTTTCCTATAGGATGTAGTACAAATATCAGAAATATGAAGAGAAAATGAAAAATTAAAATTAAATAGGATTTTGATATCATAATCAGTTGGGTTACTTACTCTAACAGTTTGCACATGCCGCACCAAAAATAACGCTATATTATACAGCATTGTCCCTTTCAGTTTCGGATTCCTAGGCTGTCGTTTAATTCTTTTTTTCTGTGTTTCGTGCATAAATCCATTTATTTTGAGAAAAGTTCATGAAAAGACAGAAACTTGTCAAATCATCAGCATAAAATAGGCAATTTTTAAAACAATCAGCAAGATCATTAATGAAAGTAATAAATAACGAGGAACCAGGAACAGAGCCTTAGGGCACCCCAGAAGCAGCCGAAAAACCCTTACTCAAGCAAGAACCAAAATTTACACATGGAATCCCTGAAATTAAATAGGATTTTGATATCATAATCAGTTGGGTTACTTACTCTAACAGTTTGCACATGCCGCACCAAAAATAACGTTATATTATACAGCATTGTCCCTTTCAGTTTTGGATTCCTAGACTGTCGTTTGTTTAATTTTTTTTTTCTGTGTTTCGTGCATAAATCCATTTATTTTGAGAAAAGTTCGTAAGAGTACAAACAACTAAAATCCATCAGTCACCAAACTGATTTTCCTGCTTTTGATCAAAAGATTCTGTGATGAAAGTTTTCGAACAGAAAGATGAAAATGTTTTGTCTTCTGCTCTCAACCGTGCATTGCTGTCAACTTCATTTGCATGGAATCATCTATTAAAAATTCCGGAAGGTCCCACGGTAAATAAAAAAGTTGAGTTGAGTTGAGTTGAATTCTTTCAGCCGTTATGTGCACATGAGGGATAACTTGATTGGAAACTACGATTTAAAGGGGATAGGGGGGGGGGGGAGTTCACTCTTGTCAGCTGAAGAGTCATTGCTTGAAGTGGATTTATTCAAAATTATATTGACCAATTATCAGTTATTCAAATGAAACAAAATATTTAGGGTACATTGTCTTACTTTTTATCAATTACTGCCAGGGAAAAAAATCTGATGTATGCAGAACATGACTTTCCCTACAGTCTCAAATTTATTTTCTCTTTATTTATTTTGTAATTTATTAAATTGATTTTAATTGAGCAAAATAACACTGATAATTATTTGAAAAACACTGAAATGTCTCGTTTTCATTCGACGACTAGTTGTATTTTAAAAAGAGACATTGCAAAAATACCAAAGATAAATTAAAATATCTCGAGAACGGTTAAATCTGGAGTTATCGGGTCGGTTTCATTCTTTTCTTCGTCAAAAATTGAGTATAAAATACGCATTTAATTGACATATTTAAACGCTCGTAGTCCTTCATTTTGGCAATTTTTGAGGACAATTTCGTAAAAAAAGGTAGTATTTTTTTCTTTGCGAATCATACCAAAATCTAATCTGCACCAAAGTAACCCAAAAGTGACTTACTACCAAATTTTGGGAAATTTGATCCATTACTTTTTTAGCTAGATTGGATACATACGATTTTTGTTGGCCATTTCGCAAAAAAGTACGGGTTGTTTTATCCCGAGTCATACCAAAATCTAATCTGCCCCAGAATAACCCACAAGTGACTTACTGCCAAATTTTGGGAAATATATTAGTTGTTATATTATTATTATATATATATAAATAAAAATTGAAATTTTTTAATCGAAAACTATACATAAACTACGGTAAGAACAAAAAACCCATCTCTAGCATATCTGTTACAAATAAGTAAATATAGACAAAGACTAAGGATAAAAATAATAGGTAACTTATCACTATAATTGTATGGAGATGAGGGGAATATTATACAAATATCTTAATTATATATATATATATTATATATATATATATAATATATATATATATATATATATATATATATTATATATATATATATAATATATATATATATATATATATATATATATATATATATATATATATATATATATATATATATATATATATATATATATATATATATATATATATATATATAAAATAAGGAAAAGCAAACACGGCAAAAATGAGAAAAGGTAATAATAATTAGTTTAAGATAGAAGATCAAGACATGGAGAACAAGCAGTTGAAACTACATAAAAAACGACGGTTAGTTCGAAATTGCATTCTCGTCATGGCAACCATACAATTCGAATTAAAACCAAAAGATTGGTCAGTTTCTGACGTAATGGCGGTAGTATTTGACTATAGACACCATTGGAGCTATCTACTGGCTAATAAAAGATGAAATAATAAAATACAAAAGAATTAAAAAACAGAAATATAAACTTGCAGGTACAGTCACCACGTCGAAATGCTTGCAACAGAGCATTCTACTTCTAATCGGTAAAGCGAGTGGAAACCGGAATGATCATAAAATTGAATATAAACGGAAAATTTTTTTTGAATGAAGACTTTCAAAAATAGTAATCAGTATAGACTCAGGACAAGAGGAAAGTAGTCTTTCAAAAATAGTAATCAATATTAGACTCAGCTCTAGTGGAAAGTTAGGTAATAAGAATGGGTGAAATTCACAAAAATGAGTTATCCAGTCAAAGATAAATAATGTACCTGTAAAATTACTACTTTGTGTATTTGAAATTATTAATAATATTATTAATAAAAATATAATTTGAAAAACCAATGATAGAATAGAGAGAAGTTGTAACTCAAAGAACCTAACTTAAAATTTGCCTACAAATTAAAAAGAAGTATTAAATAGAGAATTAACAATCATGAGGAAAATAAAATGCATATTTCTAGTCATCAAGCTAAAGATAATCAACAAATATCAATGGTGTGGATTCGAAAAATGGAAAACAAAAATTAACCAAGCATTAAAGCTATACAGGTGGATAAGCACTGGGCCTAAAAAATTGCTAATTTCGAAAAAATTATTTTCAAGTCCAAGTATCTAATTAAAATGAACACAAAAAATGCTTGTTTCTGAAGTAAGAAACAGATTACATCTATAAACTCTTACTACTTATATATATATTATACAGAAGTAAAAGCTTTGTATTTTAAAACAGGTTGATATAACTTAAAAACCCCTAATGTAAACAATACTACATGGCGCAATGCTGCCCTAGTGCCTAGTTTACAAATATAATATCTAAATAGAAAATGAAAAACACAATCGTCTACACAATAGGAGCAACATAATCAGCAAAACGCAATCGGCACATAGTATCGGCTTCCGGGAGTGTTGCCATAGCATAAAGCATACTCAACCGGAGAGTGGGGGGGGGGGTCACAACTCCTTCCGGCGAATTGGTGGTACTTTTCATTGTTTGCCAGAAATATTTTATAATACAGCTTAAAGGGTATATATGAAATCATAAGCTGCGAATACCCATTATATTTTGAATGGAGGTCAACAGATATGTCAAATTATAACACTGATTTTTTGTTATGTATTCATAACAGTATGATGTCACTTTCTTTATGTACTTCAGAGATCGGTTGATCCGACTTCCGTAACGGTATCGGGTCAAGTTACGCCCGTAGAAGTTTCACTTCAAAAATGCTACTACGTCAAACCTCGATAAACCGTCACCTCACCGGACCAATCTATAGTAACGTTATGAGCTGGGTGAAGGTAAATGCGGGTTAACAAACTTTTTCATTTTAATCAAGGCCAGACGTTTTATAAACGAAACTGGGCACATGTATACATAATGTTTCTGATTGTTACTTAAAACTTATTCATACAAATACCACTTCAAAATGTACACTACAATGTTACTTAGGAAATATGGTACGTTTTCAAAATTAATTGCATAATAGAGATCAAGAACTGAATTCAAAAGTTACTTACAGTTTCATTTAAAAAATCCTTAATGGATGCTTGTTTTAATGCCGGTTTGTTATTTTCCACAATTTTTTCAATTTTTCTCACTATTGCGATATATTTATCTAATCCTATCTATAAGATTAAGGACACAACTTTAGACAGAAGGTCTTTTATTGAAACTTCTTATAAGACGTACAAAGTAAAAAATGTCAGAGCACTACCAGGTAGCCACTGATGAAGAGCGTATTAACGCTTGAAAGCGCTCTGACATTTTTTACTTTGTACGTCTTATAAGAAGTTTCAATAAAAGACCTTCTGTCTAAAGTTGTGTCCCTAATCTTATTTGTTTGAAATCAGACGTTATACCAACTTATTACTTTCCTTATATACATAATGTATAAAGAAAGTATTGTAACGGGGTCGAAAATTCGAATTCGAGTTTTCGACGGCAGTGCACGTTTCAAGCATCCCTGATCACGAATCAAACATTTTTGAAGTGATGTCTGTGTGTGTGTGAAAGGATGTGTGTGTGTGTGTGTGTGTGTGTGTGTGCGCGCGCGTGTGTGTGTGTGTCAGTGAGTCTATGGAGACGATAACTGACGAACAAATGGACCGATTTGAACGAAATTTAGTACAAAAATCACAATCCGTAAGCACTGAAAGCCTATTGTTTTTATATGCAATCGAATGTCCAGAACCCCCTAAATTTTCGAATGAAATTTTGAAATAAATCGTCTCAAAAAATCAAAACCGCTAGTAAAATTACGCAAATAGACATTTCTTATGTAATTTTTCATTAGAAAACGATTGACATAAAATTTAGAACGTTCATGAACCGTTCTCGAGATATTGCACATTTTTCTAAAAAATTATAAAAAAGTCATATGAAATAAAAAAAAAATATTTCCTATTGAGAAACATGTTCACTTTCCATGTGTAATACCATGCGATAAATTTGGTGACATCATTCTCGTGGATCCAGCTCGTTCCATTCATTAAAAAAGATACTTTGAGTAATACTTTTGTATTTGAACGCCAATAGTCATTTATCTGCTGTAAGAATAACTTATTTCTTCGTCCATAATGCTTGGCGAGATTTTGACGACGAATTTGGTGGAATGTCGCCAACTTGGCGACTTTTTTAAATGTTGCTAAATTAACGAAAAACTCGCCAAATGGATAAAAATGACGCTAAATCAATGACGACTCATTGATGATGACGACATCGAAAATGACGACTCATTGACGAAAATTCAATATCTTGGAAAGAATATAAATAACTACTATAAAAATAATCTATTTTTTTTTACTGTAAAAATAGTAAATTCATTACATTTTATAAGGAAAGTCATGTGCTGCCCACATCAGATTTTTTATTAATCCTATCTACTTATCGAAGGAAGTAACTAGTTCGGGTCTTGAATATGCGACATGGAGGTTCTTGTGTCTAAAACTGACGGTTTTAAAGAGTATGGCACTATTAAGATAACGGTTTGAAAGTGTATGGCACTTTCAGGATGGCGGTTTATGAGATTTATTTTTTTACCGTTATTTTCCTATTCAGTTGATCGGCACTTCGGAAAACTGACGGTTTAAGCGAGCTGGCGGTTTAACAAAGTGACGGTTTAACGAGGTTTGACTTTTATTTCAATTTTTCCGACACATTATATAATTGTCATGTTCCATGTGGTCCGACGCATGGTAACACAATTTACCTTTATATATCTCTTCCTATTCATTTATATAGCAGTTACGTAAGCCGTGACGTCACTTGATAACCATCTATTTAAATGGTCTAAGTGCCTGACTAAGAGACTTTAGTTGCTGAGAGAAATCTCTCCATAGAGTGATAAGGTCAATTCGCTTCTTCCCATTCTGACAACTTGATTTCGATGGCACCGTCTTATTTTTTAAAAGAAACCACGCCCCTTGGTTCGCGTATGAATGGGAAAATCGCGCGAGAAAAAAGGGAAAAAGAAAAAGGGGCGGAAAAAGAAGTGAAAAAATGTTGCATTCCGGCGGCATTCCTGAGAACAAAAGTGGAGAGGAGAGAGCGGCAGGTAGGGCCGTCAGATTTGCAGATAAATTATTGGCATGGTATGCTGGATGAGGCAGACGATTCAGGTCAAATTAATCTAATATATGAGGGTGAAGAAGCAGTTTATCGAACATTTTCTTGGACAGTGGAGACATTGGAAGATTCACCAATGAGCAGTGGCGTCGCCAAGGAGACGATTTTGGGGAATTATAACCCAACCCAGGAAGCTATTGGAACCCATTGAAGTTTGAATTTTTTTTTCCGACAACGCTACTTCCAACGAGTAGTGCGAAACCGCTGTTAATCAAATCGCAGTGACGTAAGAGGACGTCATATGTGTATTCAGGGGCGTTATCATTAAACCCTCTCATATTGGTAGACATTTTTCACTAATTCTCCATAGGTTCCATATTGAAAACGAAAGTAAAGATTTCAACCCACATCCTTTTACAAAATTCTGGGTATGCCTACGAAGTTGTTTCATAACCATCTTACTGACTGAACAATTAGATTGGTTCTCCATTGAATCCAAATTGGCCAAAAGATGTGTCAATTATTTTACAGGGATGATTATATTTCCCTCTATATACAGGGTTCCTAGGTAAATCCTTAAACAACCCAATAACTTTGTAAGGAAAAGTTCATGAATATATACGTTAAGCCTATGTATATAATGAAGTGACTATCGAATGACCTAATTATATTTACTTAATTATTCGTTAAAATAAAATTACTATACCACTTCCTAACAAAACTCAATGAATTTGTCAACCCTCAAGACTCCTCAATGAAGAGTTTTTGTCCCATGAACCTTGAAACTCACTACAGTTTGAATCAATAATATAAAATTAATAATTGCCACTAAACAACAGAGGTTATCAAAGAATTTAAATTTAATTTCCAAGGACATCGATTTTTTGATAACTTGATGGCACTTCCCCAAAGTGAGATGAGTTGGCTATATTGCACAAATAAACCATCGACAAATTTGTCACCATTTGATAATTTTTCAATCGCCAAATTATCAAATTTGTCGCTTGTCGCCAAGCCTGACAGACAAACAGACAGAGATAAAACATTTTTCTTATAACAGCTAGTAAATGTTGCGCATGCGCTACAAAATATACCACAAACCTAATCCCACTTTTATTCTCACTTTTTCCGATACATAATTTATCGCAATCAAAAATTCGAAAAAAGAAAAAAGTAAAATCTAAATGGCAACATTCCTCGGATAAAAATGAGACTTAAATTACTGTTTCCGGTATAATTTGCCGTTTATGTTATTAAAGTTGTGGAAGGGGGGAGGGGGAATTCTCCTTAACTCGTAATAAAGTTTTGTCTGCAAAGAATCGATTGGAAGAAAACAGTAAACCGCTCCATTTAAACATTTATAAAAGATCGATTTCTGAATCGATATCATTTGGAATAAGTTATGCATGACATTATTACAAAGTTAAATCTCAGTGCATATTCATTGTTAAAGCTCAACTGATGTGGGCAGTTTATATGTGACAATGTATGTGTGTGTTATTATATATTTAATTATGTGTGTGTTCCCTGCAAACACCAATGCGTTTTTCCTTTCTTCATTTGTGTTTATTAGAATGAGTTTTACTGCAAACAATATATGAAACAAGAAGTTCATGATGGAACATTCATATGGTGGCAAATGATATGTAGACTTTATTTTTGAATGAAAATTTTTATTCTGATTTACATGCTTATTTTATGTAATCATACAAATTTACATAAAAACCGGAAGTGACATTTCCAGAACCTTCTGAAAAATTAATGGTAAATCTATATCAGTCATCCTCTAAGTAAAAAAAAACTATCTATAGAAAATCCTGAAAAACAGATGTTTCAAGAAAAAATTTGTGTACCGGAAGTGAAAAAGAATCCGGAAGGACGAATTTTTAGTACCCCCACCCCCCTTACCAACGTCAGAAATTAATGCTAAATTCACACCAGTCATCATTTAACCTCTATCTATAACCAATCGAGAAATATATGTTTTAAGATTTTTTTTAAGAAGAAGTAGAAAAATAACTGGAATTGGAATTCTTTAAGCATCGAATTCCCCAGAATTCAAAGCCGAATCTATATCAGTTGTTATCTAAGCTATATCTATAGCAGATCTTGTGAAATTGATGCTTCAAGAAAAAAATGTAAATTTTTTAATTGGAAATGACATCTTAAGAACCGCAAATCAAAATTCTGCTGTAGTGTTTCTAGTTACCCCTTTTATAGTTACCTCTCTCTCTCTCTCTCTCGACAATCTGGAGAAATAGATACTTCAGAAAATTTTTTGAACTGGAATTGGAAAACATGTGGAAATTCTTAATGAATCCCTCCTACCTCCTCAGAAATTTGATGCTGAATCCGAATCAGTCATCATTTAATATATATCTATAGTAGAACCTGAGGACTATATGTTTCAAGGAAAACTGTTTCGCAAAAATAATTCTATGGAAAAATGTTTTCCACCGACAAATTGTTTTAAAGTTTTGCTTTTAAAAAATTTTCCCCTTACTGATCTATACATTTCTACTTGACTTCCTTTACGATCTCTCGTAGTTTTTGAGATCGGGGTGCTAACTTCCAAATTTTGGTGTTTTCCTAATACAGATTATATTATATGATATTTCGTACTATATATACAAAAAAATCTGATGTGGGCAACACATGACTTTCCTTATATAATGCAATGAATTTACTACTTTTACAGTTAAAAAAATGTTATTCTTATAGTAGATACTTATATTCTTTCCAAGATATTGAATTTTCTTCAATTAGTTGTAATTTTGATTGATTTAGCGTCATTTTTATCCATTTGGCGAGATTTTTGTTAATTTGGCAACAATTAAAAAAGTAGCCAAGTTGGCGACATCTCGCCAAATTCGTCGCCAAAATCTCGCCAAGCATTATGGACGAAGAAATAAGTTATTCTTACAGCAGATAAATAACTATTGGCGATCAAATACAAAAGTATTACTCAAAGTATCTTTTTTCATGACTGGAACGAGCTAGATCCACGAGAATGATGTCGCCCAATTTATCGCATGGTGTTACACATGAAAAGTAAACATGGTTCTCAATAGGAAATATTTTTTCTATTTTATGACTTTTTGATAATTTTTTTGAAAAATGTGCAATATCTCGAGAACGGTTCATGTTAGCGTTCTAAAATTTATGTCAATCGTTTTCTAATGAAAAATTACATAAGGAATGTCTATTAGCGTAACTTTGTTAGCGGTTTTGATTTTTGACGAATTTTTCAAAATTTCACTCAAAAATTTAGGGGGGTTCTGAACATTCGATTGCGTATAAAAACAATAGGCTTCCAGTGTTTACGGATTGTGATTTTTGTACCAAATTTCGTTCGAATCGGCCCATTCGTTCGTCAGTTATCGTCTCCACAGACTCACTGACACACACACACACACACATACTTTCACATACACACATACAGACATCACTTCAAAAATGCTTGATTCGTGATCAGGGATGCTTGAAACGTGCTCTCCCGTCGAAAACTCGAATTCGAATTTTCGACCCCGTCACAATACTTTCATTATATTGGGTTGGAGGGAAAGTTATGTCGTATTTTCAATAGGCAGGTGATTTTTCTTGTAAATAAAAAGAACATCTGTAACAAGTCGAGAAATTGCAGAAGAGTTTGGCATTCATCATACAACTGTTGGAGATCACATTAAATCTCTTGGGTTTGTGTTAAAGCAAAGTTTTTGGGTTCCACATGAATTAACGGAAAATAATTTGTCTGATCGTGTAAGAATGTGTTCATCACATCTGATTAGACACAATGTGGAGCCGTTTTTGGACAGTCTGGTTACTGGAGATGAAAAGTGGATTCTTTACGAGAATATTAAGAGAAAAAAATCTTACTGCAAACCAGGAACATCAGCAGCAACAGTTCCAAAACCAAGTATCCATCAACGAAAAGTACTGCTTTGTTTGTGGTGGGACAGGAAAGGTCCAGTGTACTACGAGTTGCTGAAACAGGGGAAAACCATCAACGCGGATCTGTACTGCAATCAGCTGGATAAATTGAATGCAGCTATCAAAGAAAAAAGGCCAGCATTAGCGTCCAGAAAAGCGTCCAGATAATGCTCGCCCGCATACTGCAATGGTGACACAACAAAAACTGAATGCGTTAGGATGGGAAGTCCTTAGTCACCCACCGTATTCACCTGACATTGCACCATCTGATTATTACCTGTTCAGATCTCTGCAAAATTATCTAACGGGAAAAAATTCACGTCTTTTGAAAGTGTTTCTAAGGCAGTTGCTGACTATTTTAACTCCAAGGATGAGAACTTCTACAAAACAGGAATTCACAGGTTACCTGAAAGATGGCGACAGGTTGTAACAAATAACGGAGCATATATAATTGATTAATATTAAACACATATTTTTATAAATGAATTCAAATATTTTCTTTAAAATACGACAGAACTTTCCCTCCAACCCAATACATTATGTATATAAGGAAAGTAACAATATAGACATTATTATTTAAAAGTTCCTAAGATCCGTTGTTCTCAAGTTATTAAAATGTTTCTTTTCACAATGTTTCTTTCCGTTATATCCCTCGAACCACTTGTGTAAGTCGAATAAAATATTGTGCGATTTTCCAATCAATAGATTTTTCAATCAATACATCATATTTAATATGAAGGAATAAAACAGGGGAACATTTTCAATTTTACAAACCTATTTTTACTTTCCTTATATACATAATGTATAAGGAAAGTATTGTGACGGGGTCGAAAATTCGAATTCGAGTTCTCGACGGGAGAGCACGTTTCAAGCATCCCTGATCACGAATCAAACATTTTTGAAGTTATGTCTGTGTGTGTGTGTGTGTCAGTGAGTCTGTGGAGACGATAACTGACGAACGAATGGACCGATTCGAACGAAATTTGGTACAAAAATCACAATCCGTAAACACTGGAAGCCTATTGTTTTTAAATGTAATCGAATGTTCAGAACTCCCCTAAATTTTCGAGTGAAATTTTGGAAAAATCGTCAAAAAATCAAAACAGCTAAAAAAGTTACGCAAATAGATATTTCTTACGTAATTTTTCATTAGAAAACGATTAACATAAATTTTAGAACGCTAACATGAACCGTTCTCTAGACATTGCACATTTTTCAAAAAAATTATCAAAAAGTCATATAAAATAAGAAAAATATATTTCCTATTGAGAAACATGTTCACTTTTCATGTGTAATACCATGCGATAAAGTTGGTGACAGCATTCTCATGGATCTAGCTCGATCCATTCATGAGAAAAGATATTTCGTGTAATACTTTTGTACTTGAACTCCAATAGTCATTTATCTGCTATAAGAATAACTTATTTCTCCGTCAGTTAAGCTTGGCGATATTTTGGCGACGAATTTGGCGGAATGTCGCCAACTTGGCGAATTTTTTAAATGTTGCCAAATTGACGAAAATCTCGCCAAATGGATAAAAATGACGCTACATCAATGAAAATGACGACTAATTGTCGAAAATTCAAAATCTTGGAAAGAATATAAGTATCTACTATAAGAAAAACCTATTTTTTTTACTGTAAAAGTAGTAAATTCATTGCATTATATAAGGAAAGTCATGTGGTGCCCACATCAGATTTTTTTTAATATAATAGCAAAGTTATGTTACTATTTGTTGCAAAAATAATCATTTTATATATATATATATATATATATATATATAATTTCCTTTTTTAGTTAAAAGTGAATTATATAATTTACTGTCGATATTACGTATTTTATATTATTTAAATTATATTATATATTATTTAAAATATTTTTGCGTACATGCAATACGTACAATATGCAAAACTAATATATATCATAAGCCCTTCTCAAGAAGAAAAAAAAAATACATTTTCATAGGGAGCCTCTCATCCTTTTTTTTCATTCCAAAATCTAATTTCAGTAACTTTTTTTTTTTTTTTCAAATTTTACAAGACATTTTTTTAAAAATCAATAACATGGGTCCAAATTATTACAATTATAGCGTGTTACCCTTCACTTTAAAGGGCTTGAAAAAAATCTTACGATTGATACCTTACTTGACAATGCACCCTTCGGAGGAAGGTAATGTGCCCCCCGGGGGGGGGGGGCTAATGGCGTCACATACAAAAAAATTGTATGGCGGCTATTCTTCACAACAATGATTGAAACTATAACATTTTGTGATCATTGAGCCATAAATAAACCCTTTTATGCATGATTATATTAGATTTTGTCCCATGCTGATATGTTAAAAAAATATAAAATTTATAATAAAATTTAAAGTTTCCGCTCGAATTTAAAAAAAATTGTTTCTGGTTCTAGACTTTTTGATAACAAAAACGGATATAAAATTTCGTAAAAACCCATTCATATCTGTGGCCGTTATTGTGTACACAAGAAATCGACCACAAACAGACATACAGACAGGCATCACTCCAAAAATAGTCAAAACGTGTTCGGGAGATCTTAAAACATATACTGGCATCAAAATCTCAAAATCGAAAATTTTTTTAAAACAACACTTTCTCAATACTATGTAATATCCGTTGCTATGTATATCCATTGCTATGTATACATCATATATCCATTAATATCCATTGCTATGTATACATACATAGCACATAACTCTATTTTTCTCAATTTAAAGAAACCTTATATACCAAAACTGAAAATTTGAAAAAGAAAAGTGCAAAATTCAAATATCTTCTTACAATGGAATTCTCCGGATTTAACCAAGACTTAAATTACCGTTTCAAATATAATTTACCGTTTGTATTATTAAGGTTTACGGAGAAAAACCAATTTTCTTTCGGAAAGAATCGATTGTGGGGGAGTAAAACGGTAAATAGAGACATTAGAAAAGATCCATTTTTAAATCGATATCAGTTTAAAAGAGATAATGCATATCAGAAGAATCTGATGTGGGCAGCACATGACTTTATCTACAGATATTCATTTTCTCTGTTCTCTTCCCCCCCCCCCCCTCCGTCTCGCACAAAATACATGGATAAATTGTTTGAAATTACATTTAATTCGCTGTTTGAATTGAACGCTCGTTTTCATTTGGAGACTGGGTGTATTTTCCAAGCCGACAGAAGAAAAACCAAGATATTTCGAGTATAATTAGTCCTACAGTTATGAGGCTGGTCTTTTTTTTTTCTTTCCGTCAAAAATTCCGTACAAAGCATGCATTTAATTGATACATTTGAGCATATTTTAGTCTTTGACAGTTTTTGCGGGCCATTTCTATTGGTCTATTAGTTTTTTAGCTAGAGTGGATACATGCAATTTTTGTGGACCATTCCGCAAAAGAGAAGCAGGTTCTTTTATCCCTAATCGTACCAAGATCTAAACAGCACCAGGGTAACCCTCGGGTAACTTACCGACCAAACTTTGTAAAATTTCGTCGAATAAATTTTGAACTAGATTGGATATATACATTGCACAAACAGGTACACAAACAGACAATAGTCAACTAGTTTTGCAGTTAGAGTAGATACATTTTTTTTTTCCGGGCCATTTCTAAAAATAAAACAGATTCTTTTTTTTCTGAGTCATTTCAAAATTTAATCGGCACCATAATCTGCAAGTGATTTATTTCCCAAATTTTGTGAAATTTGGTTAATTAGCTTTTCTGCTAGAGTAGATACATGCATTGTGCAGACAAACAACACACACACAAACACAGGCAGATACACACACATGCAGACGTCACCCTAAAAATAGTCTTTTCGGGTTCTAGAGTGTAGATCCGGCGAGAACTCGAGTTACGATTTTTGACGCGATTCCAATACTTTCCCTATACATTACCATGTATTGTAGGGAATGTAAAGATTATAAGAAATTTAAAAATATTTTTTGCAGACGATGAAAAACAAACGTATTACAGGCACCCAAAAAAACCCTTAAGCACACAAATAACTCTAAAGAAAGATCCATCAGTGTAAACTTTGGGTAGTTCTACAGTAATGCGACCGTACGCAATCGAATCAAAACGATTGCAGCGCCTCTTGCGGAGAAATTAAAAAATTAGGATAACGCACTCGGCAACAAAGCGAGATCGAAGAAGAATGTCTATTACAAAGTTGTAGATCATGGTTTAGTGAGTAAATATCAGCATTAAAATTGTTACAGAATTAATTTATTTGACGTAACATGGTTATAAGCCAATAACTGACCTATTCAGAAATAATGCATCAAACAACACTTGGATGCACGGAGTGGTATATGTTAAAAATGCACTCCATCATCGGCAATACACATTTGAAATTGAGAAAGAATATTACACAGTAATTATTTACAATTAGCCGGTGTTCATGTAGCCTCCGGTGAAGTATGATGCATATTTATTACCTTCCATATACGCGTTTCGTTTGTCTCTGGTATTGATTTCTACTCATCAAACAATGCTCTACAACTTCGAAATTTTTTCGTTTATCTTGCTTTGTTGCCGAGTTGGTTATCCTGACTTTTTTTAATTCTCCACTTGGGGGACACCGCAATAACTTATATTCAATCAGGCATGGTCACTTTACGCTAGATGTACGTAACGTGTGCACTCGTGGACATTTCCTTACAAATTTATTAGGGTTTTTAGAACTTTCTTAGAAACCCTGTAGCATTATTGTTCTGGGAATCATCATTGTCGGCCGCAAATATTAATGGATTTTCACGAAACTTTATATCCGGCTTTGTTATAAAAAATTCAGAACTAGATAAAAAAAATTTAAATTCGAGCGAAAACTTCCGAGATTTATCCGAAATTTTATATTTTTTGACATGGCAGCATATGGATAAAATTTGATATAATCATGCATAAATAAGCATATTTATGCCTCAATAATCAATAATTGTTGTGAAAAATAGCCGCGATACAATTTTTTTTCATTCGTGGCGTCATTAGCGAGGGGGGTCAAGTTACCTTCCCCCTCCGGGGTGCCCTTTAAAGTGAAGAGTAATACGCTATAATTGCAGTCATTTGAACTCACCATGCCGATTTAACCTTTTGCTTACGGGTGGGACAGCGTTCATCCCAAACGAAGAACTTCCTAAAAAGACAGGTATTTGACAGTTCGATCCCCCTTTGCAGGCATGGACGCCAATGCCTACAAAGGGGGATCGAACTGTTTGGGATAGTGTATGTCAAATACCTGTCTTTTTGGGAGGTTCTGGACGCCAATGCCTGCAAAGGGGGATCGAACTGTTTGGGATATGGTATGTCAAATACCTGTCTTTTTGGAAGGTTCTGGACGCCAATGCCTGCAGAGGGGGATCGAACTGTTTGGGATAGGGTATGTCAAATACCTGTCTTTGGGAGGTTCTTCGTTTGGGATGGACGCTGTCCCACCCGTAAGCAAAAGGTTAAAAAAAAAATTCTTGAAAAGTTTTGATTAAAAAAAATGACTACTTAAAAATTAATTCGGGAAAGAGAAAATTGCGTTGAGCCATACTTCAGTTAATTTGAATGATCGTAACACACACACAAAGAGATCTTTTCAAAGGTGCTCGAATTGGATTCAGAAGATCTTAAAACAGGCTTATCCGTCAAAATCAGTAATTCGAACAATACTTCTTCTATACAATATTGTAAAAAAGTAAACTGCTTCCTAAATAATATAATATTTCCATTACTCAATATACCTTTAATAATTCGTTAAACTCACCGCCATCACATAATTTCTCCATTTCAAGCCCCGTTTCATCTTCAGGCTTTTATCAACCCTTTAATCTTCATCCCTCAGGGGCGCCACCTCCACCTATGACGTCACACGCGAGCAATCAGTTACGGTTGGATCTCATATTCCCCCGAGACGGGATCTAGAAATTCACTGAGGCTTGGATGCAGTCACACATCTGCTGAGCAGTTGTGCCCGATTTCATGGGAGCACGGGGGGGTCCCTGGGGTGTAGTTTGATTTTTAAAATGATAATATGTGGCTGGAGTTTTATGATATGTTTCTAAAGGGTTTATGCACGTGCGTAAGATTTTTTAAAGTATTTAATTGTGATATACGGGGTGTTTCGCGAAGAGTGTTCGAAAGGAAAATAAAATCAATGGTTGGTTGTAAAAGTAAAATTAAGTATAAAAAATAATAATCGACAAGCGGGAGAGAATATAGATGTGATAGTTTTACCCCCTGGATTTGATAATCTCATAAAAATGCAAAATTTAATATTTCACACGCCATGCAACTTAAATTAATTGGGATGTGGCTCAACTCAACTTTCGCACACCAGAATCTATTTTTAATACCTCTTTTCTTTTTTTTTTTTTTACAAGAAAAATTTTGAAAAATCAATATCGGTCATTACAATTATAGCGTATTACCTTTTACTTTAAAGAGCTTGAGAAAATTTGTGGATTGACACCATACATGATAATGTACCGGGGGGGGGGGGGGGAAATGACATCACGAACACAAAAATTGTATTTAGCTAATTTTGTTAGCTAATTGTATTAGCTAATTGTTGTAATTGTATTAGCTAATTTTGTCAATAATGATTGAAATTATGAAGTCAAGTGATCATTCAGCTATAAATAATCCCTTTTATGCATGATTATGTTAATATTTTAATAAATATCATATTTAATAATTAAGCAAATTATATTTAATAATTAATAATTAGTCAAATTTTGTCCTATGCTGCCATGTTCAAATATATAAAATTTCAAATAAATTTCAAAGTTTTCTCTCGAATTAAAAAAAAAAAATTATCTAGTTTTAGATTTTTTGAAATATAAAACCGGACATATAAAGTTTCGTGAAAATTCATTAATGATTGTGGCCGCTATTGTGCATACAAGTAATCGACCACAAACAGACAGAAATTACTCCAAAAATAGTCAAAACGTGTTTAGGAGGTCTTAAAATATATACTAGCGTCAAAATCGGGAATTCGGGAATTTTCATAAAAACAATTCTTTATATTATATTATAGTATGAGAAAGTAAAAATGCATGCTTTAGAAACGGCTTGTAATTATCCTTAAACGTATATAAGGAAATGTCCTTTTGATTCTTGTTTTTCTGAGACACAGCAGATTTAATATTTAGATTGTTTGTCAAATTTCAGAAGAATTATTGGCTGTTTCAGGGATTTGCAAGATAGTTTCAATTTTAATATCTGTATATAATTTAACGCTCATTGCTGCTTTGATTCCAAGATGGAGTTATCCAAATTTTCGAAGATTATGATTTTAACTTAGAATGATGCTTAGAACTGCATTCGCTAATTCTGCAAAGGAAACCCCGTAAGATTATAAACTCCCGAGTAACAAAAGTTGTTAATATGAAATATCATTTAACTCAAAAGTATTTATAAAACCCTACCCTTAAAACATTCGAGTTTTATTTTAAATATTATAAAACTCGCAGAAAAACCACCACAAATAGATCTTTGAAGTCATGCCAGAAATTTCGTAATAGCCTCATCATATTTCACCAGACAAGAAATCTTGTTGTTGAACATGCTCGTAATTTCTGCGAGGAAGGAAAAAAAAAACTTCCGCTGATACAATTTTAGTCTCTGTAGGGTTTAGTTTTGTTTCCGCACCCCTGTGTGGAAAAAATGTCCCGAAATCAAAGGCATCTTTGTTGCAGCACCTTTTTTTTTAAAATGTTACGTGTGTAGAGTTTTACTGTGAAAAAACGAACGCCATTGGTAAAAACGTGGTAAATGTGCCAACTCTAGTGTGGTCTTTAGCAGAGCAAGGTGTAAATAGAAATCACGGTAAATTTCAAATTTCCGCGGAGGATCTGTGCCAAATTTGTATCGTCTTAATTTCATGATATGTAGAATGTGAAGTATTAGGTTATTATATATTTTTCTTTTACTTTCTCATACTATTGAATAGCGAAAGTATTGTTTCCGAAAATTTTCGAATTAGAGATGTTGACGAATAAGATGACGAATAAGACGAATTAAGATCGCCTGAACCCATTGCGAACTATTTTGAAATATGTGTGTGCGTGCGTGTGTGTGTGTGTGTGTGTGTGAAGGGAAGGGGGGCGTTAAGTGTCAGTCCATCAATTCAAGCACAAATTCACCCACCACTACCAAATTGTATGTACGTACATACATTATGTGAAAAAATGTAATAATTCTCATAAATAAAAAGACGAATATTGTCTACATTTTCCTAGCATTATTTCTTACTAGAAGTTAAGTTCGTCATATGAAGAGGGCATGAGGACGATTACCACACTTTCACCCTCCTGCAATACTTGCATAATTAATTTACGAAAACTTTGGCCCCTTAATAAAACGTATTTATCCCAATTATTATTATACGAAAACTCACCGTATTTCAGACCAAGAATTCCCGAATGGAACAGTGCTTATCAAAGAAACTGAACTTCATTTTCCAAGATATTAAATGTTCATTAATTTGGCACCAGGGGTACTTCGTGTCTCCGGACGATACAGCTCGGCTAGATTTTTTTTTAATTTGAATTAGTTCAAAAGTTATAAACATTTAAAGGCAAACGGTTATAAAAATCAATTTATTCCAACAGGCGATTTCCGAAGGCAAGAGATGCGAGAGTAGGAGCTTTGCGAACGACAGATATCTCAGACTTTTGATCTAGACATTCGAGTGCTATAAGATTTGCGATTTTTTAATTTCGTGGATTTTAAAGATACATTTTCAATTTTGAGAATATGGAATTATTTCAATATCATAAGCGTGTTCTTAAAATTCGACTGAAATCGGGCGTAAATTTTTGAAAATAGTATATAAAATGGAATTGCTACTTTCGGTTTCGAAATCAGTTTATTCCCGCTGATGATTTTCCGACCGCTGTAGATACAAGACATTCATTAAGAATTTTCATTTATGATCAGCTCCGAGCTGTGAGCTTAAATCGAGGAAAATGGCGAGACACGAACTGGATGATAAAATACGAAACACTAACTTTTAAACTGAAACTTTCTAAAAGTGAAAGCTTAACTAAAGGGAAGAAAGATCAATCATGCTTAAAGCATTGATAATGAAACACTTTCCAACTTCAATGCAATTTTATTTAAACATGTCTAAAATGCAAAACAATTCTCGGTAATATTTTAAAACTTATCACAATACTACATTAATTTATTATATTTGAAAACTTAAACCTTCATCGAAAAAAATGAACTTCATTCAAATGACGGCATTGAAATATAAATTGCTTGGTTTAACCATCTCTAAAATGTGATGCATTCCTCGGTAATAATTTTAGAATTATCATAATACTACGATAATTTATTATATTTGAAAACTTCATCGAAAACAACTGAAATTCATTCAAATGACGTCATAGAAAAAATAACATGCCTGGCTCTCTCTATAAAAGCAGCATTTCATTCATAAATAATTTCCCATTCATGTCATTCTTCACAATACTATAATAATTTATTTTATTTAAAAATTAAGACCATGGAGCTACACGTAATTAAACTCTATGCGTAAAACTTCATCGAAAAAAATCGTCCTTCTCTTTTTAAAATCAATGAATATTTCATTCATATCATCTATGCAGGCTCCATGAACTAAATGATTTTGTGTTAAAGAAATACAGCAATTCTAATACAACGCATTCTACATATTTTGCTGTTTACAGTTTACATAGGTGAAAAATAGACTTCGTTGTAGAAATAATTAAATTTGGATGAACATTTAAACTCAAATATATTGTAATTGCGCTGTTTCAGTATGTAGATGTACAGAATTTAAGCAAAAATAAAGTGGTTTTAGGACGGATACAACATTCAATATGAATTAAAAAGAACTTTAAAAATCACGATTTTGTGACAAGATGGATGCCATATATCATTTTGAAGTGGGTCACGTGATCTTTTCATATCATGGTCACGTGATCGCTTCATATAAGAGGTGTTATTATTATTTTAATTTTTATTTAAAAAACTACTGAATATATTTCGCTGAATTTTTTTTTATATATTTTACGGAACAATTTGAATATTATCTAAAATTTTCAAAGCAATTTGTGAATTTTAAATCCGCTTAAAAAATGTTTGAAAAATTAGGTTCCATAGGGCTCAATGTATTTCATTTTTTCAACCCGGGTTCAATACAAAACTAATTTGGTCATATTATTCACTTACATTCCCATAGGTCCTACAGACTGTCTGAACAACATACTAAAATTTCATTTTGATTAAGTAATTTTTACTGCAGTTATCGTGCTAACGGACAGACAAACAGACAGAATGAACAAAGTCATAAACACTTTTCAACTTTGTTGTAAAGTGTTAAAAAATCTAAAATTTATCTCTCTTATTTTTTTTTTTTGTTATTATTTCCCGAAATTTGGTATGCTGAAACATTAGCAACAAAAAGCCTGTAAATGAGATCGAGTTTTAAGGAAGCATAAATTTTTATAACATTTTTATAATACTTTTAGACCTATGAAATACAAATTGTACAGGTTTCAAAATTTGTACTTTGAAATATTGTGATATAAATATATCGCATATGCTAACAGTTAATTTTTTAACGAATCATTTTTTTTCAAACTTTCCAAAGCAAGAAACCAGCGAGCATTATTTTAATTACAGAGATTTTAAGTGAAAATAATTTCAATTGGTAAATTTTTCACTGAGATGCAGCTAAAAATGTCTTCACAGAAATTCAACAAATTAAAAAATTCAACCTTCCGTTACTATACCTTAAACTTTTTTTCTTAACACTTTACAACAAAGTTGAAAAGTGTCTATGACTTTGTTCATTCTGTCTGTCTGTCTGTCTGTCTGTAATCCGTTAGCACGATAACTGCCGTAAAAATGACTTAAACAAAATAAAATTTTAGTATGTTGTTCAGACTGTCTGTGGGACTTATGGGAATATAAATGAATAATATCACCCAATTAGTTTTGGATTGAACCCGGGTTGAAAAACTGAAATACATTGAACCCTGTGGGACCTAATTTTTCAAACATTTTTTAAGCGGATTTAAAATTCACAAATTGCTTCGAAAATTTTAAGTAATATTCAAATTATCCCATAAAATTTATAAAAAAAATTTCAGCAGAATATATTCAGTAGATTTTTAAATAAAAATTAAAATAATAATAATTACACCCTTTATATGAAGAGATCACGTGATCATTATATTTAGAGATCATGTAACCATTATATGAAGAGATCACGTGACCCACTTCAAAATAATATATGGCATCCATCTTGTGCCAAAATCGTGATTTTTAAAGTTCTTTTTAATTCATATTGAGTGTTGTATCCGTCCTAAAACCGCTTTATTTTTGCTTAAATTCTGTGCATCTGCATACTGAAACAAGGCAATTACAATATATTTGAGTTTAAATGATCATCCAAATTTGATTATTTCTACAACGAAGCCTATTTTTCACTTATGTAAAATGTAAACAGCAAAATATGTAGAATGAGTTGTATAAGAATTTCTGTATTTCTTTAACGCAAAATTATTTATCTCATGGAGTCTACATAGCTGATAAGATTGAAATATTCATTGATTTTACAGAGAGAAGGATGATTTTTTTCGATGAAGTTTTTAAGCATAGAGTTTAATTACTTGTAACTCCAGTTCTTAAGTTTTTAAATAAAATAAATTATTATTGTATTGTGATGAATGAAATGAATGAAATGCTGCTTTTATAGAGAGAGCCAGGCGTGTCATGTTTCGATGGCGTCATTTGAATGAATTTCAGTTGTTTTTGATGCAGTTTTCAAATATAATAAATTACTGTAGTATTATGATAATGTTAAAAACATTACCGATGAGCCAGGCGATTTATTTTTGATTGACGTCCTTTGAATGAAGTTCATTTTTTTTCGATGAACTTTTAAGTTTTCAAATATAATAAAGTAATGTAGTATTGTGATAATTTTTAAAATATTACCGAGGAATGCATCGCATTTTAGAGATGTTTAAATAGAATTGCATTGAAGTTGGAAAGTGTTTCATAATCAATGCTTTATGCATGATTGATCTTTCCTGTTTGAAATATTAAGAAATAAAAAATCGCTCCACAAACAGCTCTTTGAAACTTTGCCAAGATCTATCGTAACAAGTTCATCATATTCAACAAGACAAGGGGTCTTGTTGTTCATCCTAGTAATTTATTTGTAAAACCCGCTTCTGATACAATTTTAGTTGCAAAGGGGTCGTGTTGCCACATCTGTGAGCAAAGAAGTTTTGAAATCAAAGATATCTTTGTAAAAGTAAGTTTCATGTTTTTTCCCTTTCCTCTTTATCATTTATTTATAAAAATAAAAACTGAAAGACGTTGGTAAAAAAAAGGAAAAGGTGCCAAGTCTGGTGTGGCCTTTACCACAAGGTGTAAATAAAAAGTCTGCGAAATTTCCGTAACGGATCTGTGGCAGGCAAGTACTTTATTATAACCTGTTTAAATATTTTGTAGCTACTTCATTTAAAACTAGCAGATATATCCGCGTTACTAACGATTTTAAATATCAGATTTCAGTAGTAATATAAATGATATTGTTCGTAATAATTTAATGACTTTGAAAAGAAAGATAAAACTTTCTGTTTTCACTATATAAAATACTCCGCACAGGCATATCAAAGAATAAAACGTCGCATTTGTAAACTAATTTATAAAATTATAAATTTTTTTCAACATATGCCAAAATGATAGAGATACTACATCCGTACCATTTCCTATATACCACATTATCCTGTTTCAACAATAGGTTAAAAACAAGAGAAAATGTGTATTTGAAAACCATTTGCCAAATAAAGCAGATGACTTCGTAATTGAAAATATTCGTAATCCCGTAATTTTATATCCCAAGACCGTGATAAAGCCCAATCAAACATAGAATACCGAATTTATTTTTATATCCATTTCTTTATTACTTAAATCCTAAAAATTAAATAACAAGAAAGATCAATCATGAATAAAGCATTGATTATGAAACACTTTCCAACTTCAATGCAATTTTATTTAAACATCCCTAAAATGCGATACATTCCTCGGTTATATTTTTAAAATTATCACAATACTACAATAATTTATTATATTTGAAAAGTTCAGCGAAAACAAATGAACTTTATTTAAATGACGTCATCGAAATATAAATCCCCTGGCTCTCTCTAAGAAAGCAGCATTTCATTCATAAACATTTTTCCATTCCCTTCATTCATCACAATACTATAATAATTTATTTTATTTAAAACTTAAAACCATGGAGGTACAAATAATTTAACTCTATGCTTAAAACTTCATTGAAAAAATCGTCTTCTTTGTGTAAAATCAATGAATGTTTTATTCATATCAGCTATATTGCAAACTTCATGAGCTAAATAATTTTGCGTTAAAGAAATACAGCAATTCCTATACAACTCATTCTACATCTTTTGGTGTTTGCATTCTCCATAAGTGAAAATTAGGCTTCGTTGTAGAAATATCCAAAGTTTGATGATCATTTAAACTCAAATATATTACAATTGCGTTGTTTCAATATGTACATGCACTGAATTTAAGCAAAATTAAAGCGGTTTTAAGACGGATACAACACTCAATATGAATTAAAAAGAACTTAAAAAATCCCGATTTTGAGAACGAACAGACAGAGAGACAGACAGACAGACAGACAGACAGAATGAACAAAGTCATAAACACTTTTCAACTATGTTGTAAAGTGTTGATAAACACTCTTTCATATAAACACATTTGATTAATTTCTGCTATTTAGCAAAAATATAATTTTCTTCAAATTAAAGTTTCGGATAAAAAATCGTCTACACAATGCTATTTCTAGGGAAGGGATTTTTAATAATAGTTTTACAACCCATGATCTTATAAACTCGAAACATGGAAAACTCTCCAAGATTGTGGATATGTATATGAAACAGATACACAAACAGACTTTCAATCTTATACGTACAGATGGAGACATAGTCCCTACCAGGATTCGAACCACTTATCTCCGCAGGTCAATCGCTGTATTCATTGAATTGCTGGGACGATAGTATTATATAATATAATTGAAATAGCTCCTACATTGTAATATGTACTTTACCAATTATCGTTAACATGCAGATTGTCGTCAAAATGTACTTCTTTAATTTGAGAATTTTAATTTGTGTTAAATTGAAAAAAAAATCCAATATTGTGAATATTTAAACACTATTCAATAAAAAACAGTTTTCGTGTAAATAAATATTATAAAATATATAATTGCAAATATATCTTAACATATTTAAAGAAATTCTTTTAAAAGGCTCAATCGTATTAAAAAAATTTAAAACAAGTTTTTTTTTCCTTAGGGAATATTTTTTTTTCCTTAGGGAACTCTATAAAAGGTTAGCCCCCCCCCCCCCCCCATTTTTTAGAAAACTAGGGAGTTTTGCCCTCTACTCGCTAGGCTTCGCCAAACCCCCGTAACTCGCCGGGCGAGTCAGGGACTTTGTCTCCTACTCGCTGCTCTCGCACAGATCGCTTTGCGGGCTATTTCGAGCCAAACTAATGTTTAGATCGGTAAATGGTTTATTTCATCGTGTTAGGCTACTATTTATCTATAAATGTTCCAAATTTCATGTTTTTGTATGCTATAGTTTTTGCGGTACGAAACAGAGATGTTGACGGACGTGACTATACGAAAGAACATTTTCAATTCAGAAGTGCATAAAAAGTAAAATATTTCGCAAACTACATTTAAATTAAAAAACGGGCTCCATCCTGCAAAAATTCAACTATGTAGGCACTCGCCTGCAAAATTTCGTGGTCTTGCTGTTGTTAGTCCATCCAGGACGCGAACTCGTAGCTCAAATATTTTGACTTCCATTTTGACATTAAATATTTCATAAACTACAATACATATCAAAAAATCTGATGTGGGCAGCACATGACTTTCCTTATATAATGCAATGAATTTACTACTTTTACAGTAAAAGAAAAACTAGGTTATTCTTAAAGATGATACTTATATTCTTTTCAAGATATTGAATTTTTGTCAATGAGTCGTCATTTTCATTGATTTAGCATCATTTTTATCAATTTCGCGAGATTTTCGTTAATTTGGCAACATTTAAAAAGTCGCCAAGTTGGCGATATTCCGCCAAATTCGTCGGCAAAATCTCACCAAGCGTGATGGACGGAGAAGTAAGTTATTCTCATAGCAGATAAATGGCTATTGGTGTTCAAATACAAAAGTATTTCTCAAAGTATATTTTCTCATGAATGGAACGAGCTAGATCCACGAGAATGGTGTCATCAAATTTATCGCATGATTACATATGAAAAGTGAACATGTTTCTCAACAGTTAATATTTTTTTCTTAATTTATGGGATTGTTTGAAAAATGCGCAGTTTTTCGAGAACGGTTCATGCTAGTGTTCAAAAGTTTATGTCAATCATTTTCTAAGGAAACATTACATAAGAAATGTCTATCCGCGTAACTTTACTAAGGGTTTTGATTTTTTAATGTTTTTTTTCAAAATTTCACTTGAAAATGTTGGGGGTTTGAACATTCGATTGTGTTTAAAAGCAATAGGCTTCCAGTATTCACGGATTGCAATTTTTGAACCAAATTTCATTCGAATCGCTCAATTCGTTCGTGAGATATCGTCTCCACAGTCTCACTGACAAACGCACATACTTTCACACACACACACACACACAGACATCACCTCAAAAATGTTCGATTCGTGACCAGGGATGCTTGAAACATGCTCACGTCGAAAGCTCGAATTCGAATTTTCGACCCTGTCACAATAAGTTCTTTATACACAATACTAGGTATATAAGGAAAGTAATTAAGAACTTTAGGAATCAACGTCATTAGTTAATTAATAAGTTAATACGTTAACTAATAAATTAATAAGTTAACTAAAATTGCATCTTATCTCGTTCAAGGAATATGTGGCATAAGAGATTACAGAGTTCTGACATAGTGCAATAGCAATTATAAAAAATCTGATGTGGGCAACACATGACTTTCCTTATATAATGTAATGAATTTACTACTTTTACAGTAAAAAAATAGGTTTTTCTTATAGTAGATACTAATATTCTTTCCAAGATATTGAATTTTCGACAATTAGTTGTCATTTTCATTGATTTAGCGTCATTTTTATCCATTTGACGAGATTTACGTTAATTTGGCAACATTTCAAAAAGTCGCCAAGTTGGCGACATTTCGCCAAATTCGTCGCCAAAATCTCGCCAAGAGTTATGCACTAAGAAAAAAGTTATTCTTACAGCAGATAAATGACTATTGGCGTTCAAATACAAAAGTATTATTCAAAGTATATTTTTTCATGAATGGAACGAGCTAGATCCACGAGAATGATGTCACTCAATTTATCGCATGGTATTACATATGAAAAGTGAACATGTTTCTCAATAGGAATTTTTTTTATGTGACTTTTTCATAATTTTTTTAAAAAATGTACAATATCTCGAGAACGGTTCATGTTAGCCTTCTAAAATTTATGCCAATCGTTTTCTAATGAAAAATTACATAAGAAATGTCTATTTGCGTAACTTTATTAGCGGTTTTGATTTTTTGACGATTTTTTCAAAATTTCATTCGAAAATTTAGGGAGGTTCTGAACATTCGATTACGTATAAAAACAATAGGCTTCCAGTGTTTACGGATTGTGATTTTTGTACCAAATTTGGTTCGAATCGGTCCATTCGTTCGTCTGTTATCGTCTCCACAGACTCACTGACACACACACATACACACATACTTTCACACACACACACACACACACACACACACAGACATCACTCTAAAAATGTTTGATTCGTGATCAGGGATGCTTGAAACGTGCTCTCCCGTCGAAAACTCGAATTCGAATTTTCGACCCCGTCACAATACTTTCCTTATACATTATGTATATAAGGAAAGTAAAAATCTGATGTGGGCAACACATGACTTTCCTTATATAATGTAATAAATTTACTACTTTTACAATAAAAAAATAGGTTTTTCTTATAGTAGATACTTATATTCTTTCCAAGATATTGAATTTTCGACAATTAGTTGTCATTTTCATTGATTTAGCGTCATTTTTATCCATTTGGCGAGATTTTCGTTAACTTGGCAACATTTCAAAATGCCGCCAAGTTGGCGATATTCCGCCAAATTCGTCGCCATAATCTCGCCAAGCGTTATGGACGAAGAAATAAGTTATTCCTACAGCAGATAAATGGCTATTGGCGTTCAAATACAAAAAAATCTGATGTGGGCAACACATGACTTTCCTTATATAATGAAATGAATTTATTACTTTTACAGTAAAATAAATAGGTTTTTCTTCTAGTAGATACTAATATCCTTTCCAAGATATTGACTTTTCGACAATTAGTCGTCATTTTCATTGATTTAGCGTCATTTTTATCCATTTGGCGAGATTTTCGTTAATTTGGCAACATTTCAAAAAGTCGCCAAGTTGGCGACATTCCGCCAATTTTGTCGCCAAAATCTCGCCAAGCGTTATGGACAAAGAAATAAGTTATATATATATATAACTTATTAGATATTGAATTTTCGACATATATTATATAACTATTATTATATATTTATATATTATATAACTTATTAGATATTGAATTTTCCACAATTAGTCGTCATTTTCATTGATTTAGCGTCATTTTTATCCATTTGGCGAGATTTTCGTTAATTTGGCAACATTTCAAAAAGTCGCCAAGTTGGCGACATTCCGCCAATTTCATCGCCAAAATCTCGCCAAGCGTTATGAACGAAGAAATAAGTTATTCTTACAGCAGATAAATTGGCGTTCAAATGCAAAAGTATTACTCTATATCTATATTAAGTATCTTTTTTCATGAATGGAACGAGCTAGATCCACGAGAATGATGTCACCCAATTTATCGCATGATATTATATATGAAAAGTGAACATGTTTCTCAATAGGAAATATTTTTTTTCTATTTTATTTGACTTTTTGATAATTTTGTTGAAAAATGTGCGATATCTCGAGAACGGTTCATGTTAGCGTTCTAAAATTTATGTCAATCGTTTTCTAATGAAAAATTACATAAGGAATGTCTATTTACGTAACTTTATTATTGGTTTTAATTTTTTGACGATTTTTTCAAAATTTCATTCGAAAATTTAGGGGGGTTCTGAACATTCGATTGCGTATAAAAACAATAGGCTTCCAGTGTTTACAGATTGTGATTTTTGTACCAAATTTGGTTCGAATCGGTCCATTCGTTCGTCAGTTATCGTCTCCACAGACCCACTGACACACACATACACACACACATACTTTCACACACACACACACACACAGACATCACTTCAAAAATGTTTGATTCGTGATCAGGGATGCTTGAAACGTGCTCTCCCGTCGAAAACTCGAATTCGAATTTTCGACCCCGTCACAATACTTTCCTTATACATTATGTATATAAGGAAAGTAATAAAAACGGTTTATTTCAGTGTATTCCCCGAAGCTACGAGTGTACCAAAGTTTATATTTTCTTCTGCTATAGTTTTTGCGGTACAAAGCAGAGAAACTCTATTTTCGAGAAATTTCTCAAACAACGGCGGCTGCAGCTACTTCTTTTTACTTTCCTTATATACATAATGTATAAGGAAAGTATTGTGACGGGGTCGAAAATTCGAAATCGAGTTTTCGACGGGAGAGCACGTTTCAAGCATCCCTGATCACGAATCAAACATTTTTGAAGTGATGTCTGTGTGTGTGTGTATGTGTGTGTGTGTGTGTGTGTGTGTGTGTGTGTGGTGTGTTTGTGTGTGTGTGTGTGTGTCAGTGAGTCTGTGGAAACGATAACTGACGAACGAATGGACCGATTCGAACCAAATTTGGTACAAAAATCACAATCCCTAAACACTGGAAGCCTATTGTTTTTATGCGTAATCGAATGTTCAGAACCCCCCTAAATTTTCGAAAATTTTTTTGAAAAAATCGTCAAAAAATCAAAACCACTAATAAAGTTACGCAAATAGACATTTCTTATGTAATTTTTCATTAGAAAACGATTGACATAAATTTTAGAACGCTAACATGAACCGTTCTCTAGATATTGCACATTTTTCCAAAAAATTATTAAAAAGTCATATAAAATGAAAAAAAAAATATTTCCTATTGAGAAACATGTTCACTTTTCATATGTAATACCGTGCGATAAATTGGGTGAGATCATTCTCGTGTATCTATCTCGTTCCATTCATGAAAAAATATACTTGGCGTTCAAATACAAAAGTATTACTCAAATAGTCATTTATCTGCTGTAAGAACAACTTATTTCTGCGTCCATAACGCTTGGCGAGATTTTGGCGACGAATTTGGCGGAATGTCGCCAACTTGGCGACTTTTTGAAATGTTGCCAAATTAACGAAAATCTCGCTAAATGGATAAAAATGACACTAAATTAATGAAAATGATGACTAATTGTCGAAAATTCAATATCTTGGAAAGAATATTAGTATCTACTATAAGAAAATCCTATTTTTTTACTGTGAAAGTAGTAAATTCATTTCATTATATAAGGAAAGTCATGTGTTGCCTATATCAGATCTTTTTTAAAGGTGGCGTAGAGAAAATACGAAAAAACTAAAATATCTCGTGAAAATCTAGTCCTAGTGTCATGGAGTTGGTCTTATTCTTTTCTTCGTTAAAAATTGCGCATAAAACAAGCATTTAATGGATATATTTGAGCATACGTAGTTTTTATTTTAAATTTTGACGATTTTTGCGGACCATTTTGCAAAAGAAGGCAGGTTATTTTTTTTCGAATCGTACCAGAATCTAATCAACACCGGGGTAACCCACAAGCAACTTATCTACTGAATTTTGCGAAGTTCGGTCCATTAGTTTTTCAGCTAAAGTGGATACAGGAAATTTTTGCGAGCCATTTCGCAAAAAAACGCGGGTTCTGTCTTTACGAATCCGACTAAAAACTATTCACCACTAGGGTCTTACCCAATTGACTTGCCTACCAATTTTTGTGAAATTCTGTCCATTAGTTTTTTAGTTAAGTGGATACATACATTGCACAGACAGACAGACACACACACACTCACAGACAGACAGACACACACACAGACGTCACGCTAAAAATAGTTTTTTCGTATTCTAGAGGTCTTGAAACGTGTAGATCCGTCGAAAACTCGAGTTGTGATTTTCGGTATGATTCCAATTATTTCCCTATACATTACCATGCATTGCAGGGAAAGTAATATATGACGTAATTTCGCATTTAATTTAACAAACTTTCAAATTGGAAGTAGGTGTATCTAAAAAACTATTACCGAAACATGAAAACCGAGTTCGACTATGTAGAAACACCCCGATATAACGGGTAATGGAATATGAATGCATCAAGAAGTCAAAGGAAGACTGGTACTCTAGATATTTTATGTAAAATCGGGAGCACGCCAAAAGAAGATTCAATCTCCGATTCGGAAAGGAGGCAAGCATTCGGTGGCCGAGAAATGGGAGAGGCGAACAGTTTACTGCTGACAATCAACAATAAGTGGCGATAAAACGGATGATGAATGGATTGGCCCTGACAACAGTTCCGTCCTTCATTTTCCTTTACGTCTTGTGCTTTATTAATACTGGAGGAAGACAGAGAGACAAAAACGTATAAATAAATATAAGGTGCCCATAACGGGCCTTTAGTTACAAATAAAATGTCGATATTGCGAAAAAATCTGATGTGGGCAGCACATGACTTTCCCTGCAGACTTATATCGACGTTCTCTTTATTTTAATTAAATTTAATTCACTTTTAATTCAAGTTTTGTTCTCATTTGATAACTGGACTTATATTCAAAGGTGCCGTAGAGAAAATACGAAAAATCTAAAATATTTCGAGAATGGCTAGTCGTGGTGTAATGGGGTTGGTCTTATTCTTTTCTTCGTTAAAAATTACGTATTAAACAAGCATTTAATGGATATATTTGATTATACGTAGTTTTTATTTTAGATTTTGCCGATTTTTGCGGGCCATTTTGCAAAAAAAGGCAGATTATTTTTTTCTGAATCCTGCCAAAATCTAATCAGCACCAGGGTGACCCACAAGTGACTTAGCTACCAAATTTTGCGAAATTCGCTCCATTAGTTTTACAGCTAGAGTGGATACAAGCTTTTGCGGGCCATTTCGCATAAAAAGGCGGGTTCTTTTATCCCGAATCGTACCCAAAATTAATCAGCACCAGACTCACCCACAAGTGACCTACCTTTCAAATTTTTTGAAATTCGGTCTATTAGTTTCTAGTTAGAGTGGATACAAAATCTGCACAGACAGACACACAGACATACACACAAACGTCACGCTAAAAATAGTTTTTTCGTATTCTAGAGGTCTCGAAACGTGTAGATCCGTCGAAAACTCGAGTTGCGATTTTCGGCATGATTCCAATACTTTCCCTATACATTACCATGCAATGCAGGGAAAGTAAAAAACGATAAAAAATAGTTAGAGCATTCTTACGATTTGACTACAAACTGCACACGGTGTTGCCCGGGATTTAAAGCAGGGATTAATTGAATTCATTCATTAATTTTTTCGAAAGGCTTAGTATCCTCTGCTCGAGAGCACACTGAAATTCCTTTCAAAGTTGGTTTGAAAGAAAATTTCTCGGTCTTTCGATTGGTACTAAGACGGAAACTCTGCGGTAGTATTTTTGGTGACTAAGAGCCGATTTATGTCAAAATCACTCAAAAATCATGCTAAAGCATAAAATAACTAACATACTAAATCGAATTTTTTAAAAAATATCGCTGAGTCGCATCGTCCCTGGTCTTGAAGTATCTGTGTACCCAAATTTCATGCCCATACGGCGTTAAGATTTTCCGTTACCGACGACACAGACAGACATTTCCCTTTATTATTAAAGATTATCTATTCCCTCCCACACGAAAGACATGGGTCCAAAGTTGTTTCGTCTTTTTTGACTTTGCGTTTTTTGGTCTGTCTTACCGAAGAAAGTGATCCAACGTATTCTCGAAAAACCTTAATTTAGGCTTAAGTACGTTAAGTTTTACATTAAACGCATTGATTCCATGTGTGATTTTGTACCATAAAACTCATTAAAAATGGGGAGATAGCGAAAGAAATAATAAAAAAATCTGATGTGGGCAGCACATGACTTTCCTTATATAATGCAATGAATTTACTACTTTTACTGTAAAAAAAATAGATTATTATTATAGTAGATATTTATATTCTTTCAAAGCTATTGAATTTTCGTCAATGAGTCGTCATTTTCATTGATTTAGCGTCATTTTTATCCATTTGTCGAGTTTTTCGTTAATTTAGCAACATTGAAAAAAGTCGCCAAGTTGGCGACATTCCACCAAATTCGTCGCCAAAATCTCGCCAAGCGTTATGGATGAAGAAATAAGTTATTCTTACAGCAGATAAATGACTATTGACGTTCAAATACGAAAGTATTACTCAAAGTATCTATTTTCATGAATGGAACGAGCTAGATCCACGAGAATGATGTCACCCAATTTATCGCATGGTATTACATATGAAAAGTGAACATGTTTCTCAATAGGAAATATATATATTTTTTATTTTATATGAATTTTTGATAATTTTTTTGAAAAATGTGCAATATTTCGATAACGGTTCATGTTAACGTTCTAAAATTTATGTCAATCGTTTTCTAATGAAAAATTACATAAGAAATGTCTATTTGCGTAACTTTTATAGCGATTTTGATTTTTTGACGATTTTTTCAAAATTCCACTCGAAAATTTTGGGTGTTCTGAACATTCGATTGCATATAAAAACAATAGGCTTCCAGTGTTTACAGATTGTGATTTTTGTACCAAATTTCGTTCGAATCGGTCCATTCGTTCGTCAGTTATCGTCTCCACAGACTCACTGACACACACACATACTTTCACACACACACACACACACACACACACACACAGACGTCACTTCAGAAATGTTTGATTCGCGATCATGGATGCTTGGAACGTGCTCTCCCGTCGAAAACTCGAATTCGAATTTTCGACCCCGTCACAATACTTTCCTTATACATTATGTATATAAGAAAAGTAAAAATATTTTAAGATATTTTGTCTGCAGTGAATAAATATCATTTGCTGACTAATATCAATTTTTTTCACTATTCATGCAAAATGCCACAAAATAAAATTCTGTCTAAAATTATTGTAACTATTTTATTAAATACTTGCCTCTTTCAAACTTCAAAATATACTTGAATATTAGTTTATATTTCACATTATTGTTACACATTTCAAAATTCAACTTTATTCATTCTAATTTTCTTGAACCAAAAACAATACCGATATCTATTGAATATATAAACCAATAGTAAAAGTAACAGACAGTTATTATCTCCCCCCCCCCTATCCCCTCAAATTCATACAAAATTCAGTTCAGTCGAACGAATCAATTATTTTTGAAAATCAAAATATTCAGGCATTATTATAAATATTTTGCTAAATACTTCCTACATTTAATGTATCATCCCCTTACGTCCATTGTGTACCTGAATTTTGCATATTACTTTCCTTATATACATAATGTATAAGGAAAGTATTGTGACGGGGTCGAAAATTCGAATTCGAGTTTTCGACGGGTAAGCACGTTTCAAGCATTCCTGATCACGAATCAAACATTTTTTGAAGTGATGTCTGTGTGTGTGTGTGTGAAAGTATATGTGTGATGTGTGTGCGTGTCAGTGAATCTGTGGAGACGATAACTGACGAACGAATGGACCGATTCGAACGAAATTTGGTACAAAAATCACAATTCGTAAACACTGGAAGCCTATTGTTTTTATACGCAATCGAATGTTCAGAACCCTCCTAAATTTTCGAGTAAAATTTTAAAAAAAATCGTCAAAAAATCAAAACCGCTAATAAAGTTACAGAAATAGACATTTCTTATGTAATTTTTCATTAGAAAACGATTGACATACATTTTAAAACGCCAACATGTACCGTTCTCGAGATATTGCATAGTTTTCAAAAAAATTATTAAAAAGTCGTATATAATAAAAAAAAAAATTTCCTATTGAGAAACATGTTCCCTTTTCATATGTAATACCATGCGATAAATTGGATGACATCCTTCTCGTGGATCTAGCTCGTTCCATTCATGAAAAAAGATACTGTGAGTAATGCTTTTGTATTTGAACGCCAATAGTCATTTATCTGCTGTAAGAAAAACTTATTTCTCCGTCCATAACGCTTGGCAAGATATTGGCGACGAATTTGGCGGAATGTCGTCAACTTGGCGACATTTTTAATTATTGCCAAATTGACAAAAATCTCACCAAATGGATAAAAATGACGCTAAATCAATGAAAATAACGACTAATTGAAGAAAATTCAATATCTTGGAAAGAATATAAGTATCTACTATAAGAATATCATTTTTTTTTATTGTAAAAGTAGTAAATTCATTGTATTATATAAGGAAAGTCATATGTTGCCCACATCAGATTTTTTAGTAATATTGTAAGTGCTTATGAAATATTTATTTCTCTGTAAGCTTGGCGACTGTAGCACAGCCAGGATTCAGCTCTGTGGGGGAGAGGGCGACATGAATTGAATACACAAGAAATAGAAGAATACACTGGAAAAACTACATTTTAATAAAAAAATCAAGCCCCTGGGGATACAGCACGTTGATGTTCTATATAATAGATGGATGACACAAACCTCAAAAGCATCACACATATGTTTCTTATGTAGGCAGGGTGGTAGCCAGAGACAAAATTCAGGGGGTTCAACAGTCTTGAAGGAGGAGCTCACCAAAAACACAGTTAATCATTGACATTTATTAATCTTAATAGTTAATATTATTTATATATTTCAATCCATATAAGCTATTAACAAATAATTGCATATTTATATTTGTATGCTAAAAGTTGATTAGGAAAATCCCTATAGATACTATACATCAATATCTATATTAATATATAATAAGTACGATTTATTTTAACAAGCATTAACTGGTATCAACGCTGTTAATGAATCGAAGAAAATTTCTGAAAGTTAATGCAAGTTAACGCTTAATATTAACTACTTATCAGTTGATTTTTAAAACTAATGTATAACACTGAACCCCGCAATAATACAAAAGTATCCAAATAAGATAATATCCAAATAAGAATATAATCCAAATAAGACTTAATTTTTAAATATTTTTAAATTAAATATGTATATAAATTGATCATCAATATAACCACAAATTCAGCTAAATTAAAAAATTTTTAAAACAAAGTAATTTATAAAAAAAAATATATCAAAGAACATTTTTATACGCAATTTGGATGATATACTAGATGAAATTTCATATCACTACTAAAAATTTAATATTTTTATCAGGGAAGGCTGAGGGGGAGGGGGGGGCTTAACCCCTACCTGGCTACGGCCCTGGGGTTGGGCCTAAACAGTAGGTTTTTATTCTCCAGATGACCCCTACTTTCGGGAAGTAATTAAGAATGGGAATTGGCAGTTATGATTTGCACGGGTGGTGTACGTTCAAATCTGTACGAAAGAAGCGTACGAAAAGAAGGCGTGAACATAAAGTGATTAACAGTTGACAAACAAAATGTCAAAAACGTATCCAGTCGGAGAAGATTTTAGACACTTTCTCGTCAAAACTACGAGGTCAAAGTGAGAGTTCAAAGTGAGGTGTTACCCCCGGATTTTTAGTATTGTAAAAGATAGGTAGACTCCATCTACTCTTTAGGACATCTATGATATAGCTACCTTGCCTCTAGCTTCGTTACGCTACTGTTTGGCGACAATTTAATCGAACAAATTTCTTATTCAAAATATGTTTTGTAAAAAAACCTTGCTGCCCCGTCCGGGAATCGAACCCTGGATTTTCGAACTGTCCAGTCGTCGCTCTATCGTTGAGCTACTAGGACGAAATTGCAAGCTCTATAATCCTCGAAGTGGACGCTGCATTCTCCACCCTCTAATGTCAGATTGGCGGGCCACTGACAATCTGATTCACGAACTATTTTTACCTCAGGTTATCCCCCTGCTCAGTGGCGGCTCGTGTATAGGCACTGTGGCACTGCGGGAACGACAGTGCTCTCTCTCCCTCGCAGCCTCGCTTGCAACTTCCTATGTGCGCATGCGCTCAGCAGTCAAAAACCGCTCTCTCTCTCTCGCAGCCTCGCGTGCAGCTTCCTGTGTGCGCATGCGCTTCCTATGTGCGCATGCGCTTCCTATGTGCGCATGTGCTTCCTATGTGCGCATGCACACATAGGAAGCTGCACGCGAGGCTGCGAGGGAAAGAGAGCGGTTTTTGACTGTTGAGCGCATGCGCACATAGGAAGTTGCAAGCGAGGCTGCGAGGGAGAGAGAGCACTGTCGTCCCCGCAGTGCCACAGTGTCTATACACGAGCCGCCACTGCCCCTGCTGTTACTATTTTTACCCAGGTTAGTATCCTGCGTGGTCGTTATCCTCTCAATTTTGAAATCAGCTCTCAATCTTCCAGAGTCCACTGAATCCGTACTAGTCATAATAGAGTCAATTTCAGACATCTTTGCACTAACCTACACGGTTGATTTGTTCTGCACTGTAAAGAACCTTGCTGCCCCAACCGAGAATCGAACCCTGGATCTTTGAACTGGCCAGTCGGCGCTCTACCGTCTGCTGGAACGAAATTGCAATCTCTTATAGCCGAAGTGGGCTCTATAGTTTATCGTATTTCGCTCGGCGCCATACATCGGACCGTCAACCTCCACGTAAGAAGACTGACAAGCTTTCTAACACTTTGCACTCTTCAAACACACACATAAATTACTCTGTCATTCCCATTGCTTTAAAGATCTCTATAGTGTACATTTTGTGACAAATGTCACATTTCGTGTCATCATTTAATCACTGCTGAGATGTATCAACTGCTGTTCCTTTACACATCTGTCACGTTGAATGCGGCATAGAAACACAAGATCAGAAACCCCAAACGCGCCGCACAGCCCGGGACTGTGAGCAAACTAGACAGGTGTATTCTGGTCCGTTCTTTTTTAACGAGTTCGCTATATCGGGTGTCCTTTTCATCTCGCCGAAAGGGGACGGACTCTGAGAATGTTCGGCAGATAGGTCACTGCCCCTCCCCTCTAAAGGGAGGTCTGAAAAATTGAGGAAATGAAAGGATCTTTGTGATTTAATTGTGGTATTTGATTATAGAATAGGATTAGGAGAAATGAAAGATGGTATATAAGCAGTGAAAATATGTATTATTTGAAAAAGCTGAAGTGATAAGATCTACTCAACTTGGTCATGCATTCCAATTCAATGTTGTTTAAGTGCACATGTGAAATAATAAAATCATGGAGTTAGAGAGAAGAGGGTTAAAACTTCGATGGATGAAACACTTAAAAATCTGATGTGGGCAACACATGACTTTCCTTATATAATGCAATGAATTTACTACTTTTACAGTAAAAAAAAAAAATAGATTATTTTTATAGTAGTTATTTATATTCTTTCCAAGATACTGAATTTTCATCAATGAGTCGTCATTTTCCATGTCGTCATCATCAATGAGTCGTCATTGATTTAGCGTCCTTTTTATCCATTTGGCGAGTTTTTCGCTAATTTAGCAACATTTAAAAAAGTCGCCAAGTTGGCGTGATTCCACCAAATTCGTCGCCAAAATCTCGCCAAGCGTTATGGACGAAGAAATTATTACAGCAGGTAAATGACTATTGGCGTTCAAATACAAAAGTATTACTCAAAGTATCTTTTTTCATGAATAGAACGAGCTAGATCCACGAGAGTAATGCCACCCAATTTATCGCATGGTATTACATATGAAAAGTGAACATGTTTCTCAATAGCAAATCTTTTTTTTATTTTATATGACTTTTTGATAATTTTTTTTTTAAATGTGCAATATCTTGAGAACGGTTCATGTTAGCGTTCTAAAATTTATGTCAATCGTTTTCTAATAAAAAATTACACAAGAAATGTCTATTTGCGTAACTTTATTAGCGGTTTTGATTTTTTGACGATTTTTTCAAAATTTCACTCGAAAATTTAGGGGGTTCTGAACATTCGATTGCGTATAAAAACAATAGGCTTTCAGTGTTTACGGATTGTGATTTTTGTACCAAATTTCGTTCGAATCGGTCCATTCGTTCGTCGGTTATCGTCTCCACAGACTCACTGACGCACACACACACATACACAGAGACATCACTTCAAAAATGTTTGATTTGTGATCAGGGATGCTTGAAACGTGCTCTCCCGTCGAATACTCGAATTCGAATTTTCGATCCCGTCACAATACTTTCCTACTTTCCTTTTTTACTACATTATGTACATAAGGAAAGTAAAAATACCATAATGGTTTGAGAATTATATCTAGGTGTCGCTAGTGTTAGTAAAGCAGTCGCTATTGTTAATTGACACAACAGAAAGGCGTAGTGATTAATACACGTATTTTTGATTACTTTTAAATTAAGGTTCCCTAATGATGAATATAATTAATCAGTATTTTTTCACAGTCGTAAGATAGAGTACAGAATATATGGTAAAAAGAAATTGAAAGGCAAAATAATTTTGAATACGCAGGAATATTCTTTATTACTTCAGTTCTACTTTACCTTGCGATAATAATTTATTTTCACAAAATTGACTGTTTAATTGAATATATTAGATATTAGCGAAAATTTTTCAGTCTTCTTCATCTTGGCAAGACGACTGCTCAAAGCCATAAGGGCTTTGTAAATGCAAATTACTGATCTAAAAACTGAATTTCTACTGAACATTTTTGTTGTTTGTTGTTTATGTATATTATTTGTAGTTTAGAAGATATTTCAAGTAAGTAAAGGGAAGCAGAAACTCGTTCGAACAAAAACTTTTTCGTTTTTTCGAAAGAAAAAAATTAAATTTCATTAAAATATTGAAATTATTTTTGCATATTCATAAATGGTATCCAATTTTCGGCAAAACCAGTACAAATGCTCTTTTATTTATTAGTTTCGGAGATATAAGCGTTCAAAGTGTCTGCATATTTCGTAATGTTTCGATTTCAGCCGGCGATTCACTTCAAAAATCTATAAAATATATACTATAATATCACGTTAAAAAAGGTTTTTTTTTTCATACATAATTTTTAAGAACGGAACTCATTGCGTCAGCCAATATACTGAAGTAATAAGATAACTAAAAAAATTAAAACTTCGCTTAAAGCACAGCATAAAACAAATAAATAATTACGTTGCCGGTATCAAAGTTAAATACAGCCTCCTTTGTTAGAATATAAAGGAGAGAACAATTAATAGAATTTAGTATTGTCATTTTTTAAGAAACAACGTTTTAGCTATTTTGCAGCAATTTGGCATATTTATTTTAAATTTAACAAGAAAGATCAATCATGCATAAAGCATTGATTATGAAACACTTTCCACTTTCAATGCAATTTTATTTAAACATCTCTGAAATACGATACATTCAGCGGTAATATTTTTAAAATTATCGCAATACTACAATAATTTATTATATTTGAAAACTTAAAAACAAAAACTTCGAAAAAACTTAACTTTATTCAAATGACGTCATTGAAATATAAATCGCCTGGCTCTCTATGTAAAAACTATAAATATTTCATTCATACGATTTTATTCCATTCCTTCTTTCATTCATCACAATACTACAATAATTTATTTTATTTAAAAACTTAAAACCATGGAGTTACAAGTAATTTAACTCTATGCTTAAAACTTCATCGAAAAAATCGTCTGCTTCTCTATGTAAAATCAATGAATGTTTCATTCCTATCAGATATATTTTAGACTCCAGAGCTAAATAATTTTCAGTTAAAGAAATTCAAAAATTCTTATACAACTCATCCTACATCTTAATTTGTTTATATTTTCCATAAATGAAAATTAGGCTTCGTTGTAGAAATAATCAAAGTTTGATGATCATTTAAACTCAAATATATTGTAATTGTGTTGTTTCGGGATGTAGATGCACAGAATTTAAGCAAAAATAAAGCGGTTTTAGGACGAACACAACACTAAATATAAATTAAAAAGAACTTGAAAAATCACGATTTTGACACAAGATGACACAAGTCGATCACATGATCTCTTCATATAATATGTGTGTAATTATTATTTTAATTTTTATTTAAAAAAATACCGCATATATTTTGCTGATTTTTTTTTCATATTTTTATGGGATAATTTGAATATTTTCTAAAACTTTCGAAGTAATTTGTGAATTTTAAATTTGCTTAAAAAATGTTTGAAAAATTAGGTCCCATAGGGTTCAATGTATTTCGTTTTTTCAACCCGGCTTCAATCCAAAACTAATTGGGTGATATTATTCATTTATGTTCCCACAGGTCCCACAGACCGTCTGAAAAGCATACTAAAATTTCATTTTGATAAAGTCATTTATACGGCAGTTATCGTGCTAACGGACAGACAGACAGAATGAACAAAGTCATAAACACTTATTTATCCTTCCTTTTTATACAGAATTTAAAGATATTGAAACTGGTGATGTAGGGTATGTACTGATGAAGCGATGAAAAGTAGTGAAAAAACATGTTGAAGTAATAAAATACTCATCCGGCTTTTTCAATCTATTGTCACAAAACAACCCCCAGATACAATAAAATACCAATTAAACACTCCGTTAAAAATAGGACGGTCGTATGATTATCAAATTACTGGCATATTCACAATTAATTTTTAACACTTTACAACAAAGTTGAAAAGTGTTTATGACTTTGTTCATTCTGTCTATCTGTCTGTCCGTTAGCGCGAAAACTGCCGTAAAAATGACTTAATCGAAATGAAATTTTAGTATGTTGTTCAGACGGTCTGTAGGACCTATGGGAATATAAATGAATAATATCACCCAAGTAGTTTTGGATCGAACCCGGGATGAAAAAATGAAATACATTGAGCCCTATGGGACCTAATTTTTCAAACATTTTTTAAGCGGATTTAAAATTCACAAATTGCTTCGAAAATTTTAGGTAATATTCAAATTGTTCCATAAAATATATAAAAAAAAAAAATTCAGCGAAATATGTTCAGTAGTTTTTTTAAATAAAAATTAAAATAATAATAACACCTCATATGAAGCGATCACGTGACCCACTTCAAAATGATATATGGCATCCATCTTGTCTCAAAATCGTGATTTTTAAACTTCTTGTTAATTCATATTGAGTATTGTATCCGTCCTGAAACCACTTTATTTTTGCTTAAATTCTGTGCATCTACATACTGAAACAACGCAATTGCAATATATTTGAGTTTAAATGCTCATCCAAATTTGATTATTTTTACAACGAAGCCTATTTTTCACCTATATGTAAAATGTAAACAGCAAAATATGTAGAATAAGTTGTATTAGAATTGCTGTATTTCTTTAGCACAAAATCATTTAGTTCATGGAGTCTGCGTAGCTGATATGAATGAAATATTCATTGATTTTACACAGAGAAGGACGATTTTTTTCGATGAAGTTTTACGCATAGAGTTTAATTACTTGTAGCTCCATGGTCTTAATTTTTAAATAAAATAATTTATTGTAGTATTGTGATGAATGACATGAATGAGAAATTATTTATGAATGAAATGCTGCTTTTATAGAGAGAGCCAGGCATGTTATTTTTTCTATGACGTCATTTGAATGAATTTCAGCTGTTTTCGATGAAGTTTTCAAATATAATAAATTATCGTAGTATTATGATAATTCTAAAATTATTACCGAGGAATGTATCACATTTTAGAATGTTTAAACCAGACAATTTATATTTCAATGCGGTCATTTGAATGAAGTAGAGTTTTCCGATGAATGTTTAAGTTTTCAAATATAATAATTTAATGTAGTATTGTGATAAGTTTTAAAATATTACCGAGGAATGTATTGCATTTTAGACATGTTTAAATAAAATGGCATTGCAGTTGGAAAGTGCTTCATAATCAATGCTTTAAGCATGATTGATCTTTCTTGTTATTGTATCATGTAGCACTGACGTATGGACAATTATTATCATAATATACTAGGTGTGAAAGCCCCAGGCCGTCCGGCTCGTCCAGAGGACTTAGAGCAACTATTTGGACGACCGGGGTAATATACTAGGTGTTGTTGTTGTTGTTGAGACCCAGGCCGTCCGACCTACCAGAAAGGTGTAAGGTAACTGTATGGACGGCCGGGAAGTGCCACCCAATTTAGACCGGAACCCAGTGGGGGAGGCATCCACAGGGACCGTACCCTCCTTCCCCTACCACCAAATATACTAGGTGTGGAAAGACTTTGAAAAACTCGTAAAATTCTTGTCTAATCACTGCATTTTATAGAAGTTTGCCAACATCGCCAAGTTGAGGATATTTCTCAAAATTTGATATCAAAATGTTAAAATTTGTCGCCAAGGTCCAGCGATCTGGACTTTCATTTAATAACAATGAGTCACTGTAAAATTGTTTCATTTATTACAGTGAAATACATATCAGGTCATGGAGGTAAAAGTAAGGAGTTAAAACTTCATATTAAGAAAACGCCAATATTGTTTGTAACAGTAATTCAGGTGGCGCTGGGCTACGATATGTAGTCCTACATTGCATGCATTCCTATGGCGAAAAACCTAAAATATTTATTTGAAATGTCAATCATGTAAGAACACATTATTAACGCAATGCAAAGTAGAACTGAAGCAATAAAGAATATTCCTAGGCATTCAAAATTATCTCACCTTTCAATTTATTTTTATCTCCATATATTCTATACACTATCCTACAACTATGAAAAAATACTGGTTAATTATACTCATAGTTAGGAAATCCCTAAATTAAAAATAATCAAAAATACATGAACTAAATACAACGCCTTTCTATCGTGTCAACTAACAATAGCAGCTACTTTACTAACACTAGCGACACCTATATATAATTCTTATAGCATTATGGCATTTTCAAGAGTTTTATCCATAGGAGTTTTTATCTCCTTTTTTCTAACTCCCTGTATCAGGTATTTACAACAAAATTACACTTTGCTAAAGATTTAGATGTTTCTAAACATTTTTATTGTTCTGTAAAATATTATTTTTTCTGCAAATGAATTTGCAATTTTCTTTCTACTGATATAGATCAATCAACAAGTTCACAGGTTAAAATTTTACATTTAAAAAGTAGGCCTCATTGGGCGTATACATATTTTTTGTCAAAATTTAATACATATTTTGTTACTTTTATTGATGACATTGAAAAACATTTTATTAAATCCGTTGTCCATAGTCCACAACGAGGTGTACTACAATAAGAACTCTACGGTGGTCCACCTAAGTATAATTTCTCTTATTTTGCCGACCGCTTGTCAATTTCAACATAAGGCTGAGGCTCGCCAAGTATCCTTTTCATCTTGCGAAGGGGAAGCACGGAGGAATGATCAACTGGAAAAGTCACTGCCCCTCCCCTACAAGGGGAGGTTTGTTTCTTGTGTATGAAAAGATCTTTGTCGTTTGACATTTAATTGGGGTAATTGATTATAGAATGGGATTAAAGGAAGAGAGAAATTCTGAAAACCACGAATAATAAATAGGAAATTGAAAATACCTGATGTGACACAAATATGATTTTGTTTACAAAATACTTTTTTTTTTACTTTCACTACAACATAATAAAACCCCTCTCTCAGTTATTATCTATAACTCTTGGCGACATATACGACATATACCTTGGCGACTTATACTTGGCGATATATGGCGACTGTTTTCCCGCCATATTTTCCCGCTCTTGGCGACGAATTTAGCGAAATATCGAAATTGACGAAAATGTCACTAAATTAAAGAAAATAGCTCCAAAATTATTCAAATTCGATATATTGTAATACAATTATAATCCCTGTCGTTATAATCAGTTTTACTGTTTGTAGGGCATGTACATTTTGCTAGAGAGTCTAGGATTTCTTAAATTAATTGCATTTTGTAAGAGATGTTATAGTAAATATGTTTTGATAAGGAGTCGTATATGAATTAATAATATTGATTAGAATAGGTTTGCGGCTCGCATGTGCTCGAGGATATTTTTAGGAGCACAATCGGGCAAATGGGAGGTAATATTTTGCAATTTTATTCACCCTCCATATGATGGGCGTAACTTCTACTTCATAACATATGTAAAGCGAATACATTGTGGTGGGATCAAAAATCCCACCCTCTGATTGTAATGGATCTGCACGTTTACAACCAACATCCCTGAATAGAAATCAACCAATTCTTCAATGATATCTGAGCATGGTCCTTCTGTGGGCACTTTTTCTCAATTTATCTCGAACACATTGACAATATTAAACAAAATTGGATCATCGATGAATATCAGAGGTCAAAGGCCTATTGATTTTCGGAATCATCGGATCAAAAAAAAAACATATTTTGTTTTCGTTTTTATTATTATTATTTTTATTATTTTTGTGGTTTATAATTAAAATGATCACACCAAATCTTTGCTTATTTTTTTTTAGAGAGATACCGATCTTGCATACTTCCTGCGTGTACTTTCCGCAGCCCATATGTGAACCGTTCCTATAAATGGGCCACGAAGGAAATTAAAGTTTTAAAGTCAGTCAAAAATTAAAAAAAAATAATTTTGCTTGAGTGTTAAAATACACTGTGTTAACAACACAAAAAATCTGATGTGGGCAGCACATGACTTTCCCTGCAGACTTATATTAACGTTCTCTTTATTTTAACTAAATTTATTTCACTTTTAATTCAATTTTCGTTCTCATTCGGTAACCGGGCTTATTTTCAAAGGTGGCGTAGGGAAAGTACGAAAAACTAAAATATCTCGAGAATGGCTAGTCCTAGTGTAATGGGGTTGTTCTTATTCTTTTCGTCGTTAAAAATTACGTATTAAATCAGCATTTAATGGATATATTTGAGTATACCCAGTTCTTTAGTTTGGACGATTTTTGCGGGCCATTCTGCAAAAAAAGGCAGGTTATTTTTTCCGAATCGTACCAAAATCTAATCAGCACCAGAGTAACCCAAAAATGACTCATCTACCGAATTTTGTGAAATTCGGTCCATTAGTTATTCAGTTAGAGTGGATACAAGCTTTTGCGGGCCATTTCGCAAAAATAGGCGGGTTCTTTTATCCCGAATCTTACTCAAAACTAATCAGCACCAGACTCGCCTACAAGTGACTTACCTACCAAATTTTGTGAAACTCGGTCCATTAGTTTTTTAGTTACAGTGGATACAAAATCTGCACAGACAGACAGACACACAGACACACACACACAGACGTCACGCTAAAAATGGTTTTTTCGTATTCTAGAGGTCTCGAAACGTGTAGATCCGTCGAAAACTCGAGTTGTGATTTTCGGTATGATTCCAATACTTTCCCTATACATTACCATGTATTGCAGGGAAAGTAAAAATTAATAACCTCTTATGAAGTATAGTGTATTAAAACACACTATACTTCATAAGAGGTTATTAATTATTTATTATTACTCATGATGATTGACATTTAAAAACAATTGATTGATAAATTGGTGTTATATACCTAAAATAATTAATCACAAACTGATTAATCAAATAATTGATGTAATTGCTATCTCCTGTTTGAACGCTAATTAATAATAAACGATTAATGCAATAAAAATTGAGTATTTATTTCAATTCAAAATTTCCGATTTAAAAGTCTTATATAACTCAATTATTAGTCACATCCCCTTAATAATGATGAACTGTCACTAGGTGCAGCTCTGCTTATCCTCCAGACAACTTTCGCGATTTGTAGCCAAATGTGGTAAACCTCCTCTTCTGGCGGCAAAATCAGAAACCGGCGTTATTACCTCGTTTGGCGGTCGGTTTTTGTGACAGCTTCCAATGAGCCGTGCGCCCCCCAGCGGGGCACGGGAAGCCATAAACATGGAACTCCTGGTGAACTTCTACTCACAAATAAGTGCTATTCCCGCATTTAATGAATGGAAGTACGCGGGAACTTACCTGAAGTCTCAATTCCCCCACCCACTGAGGGACCTACAAGAGACCCGCCGTCGGAAAACCTCCAGGCATAGAAGTAGAATCTCCTATCTGTCACTGGTGTTTCAAGACGATTATACAATGATTTTGTCACGTTCAAGCAATTTACTTTCAATAACAATTCTGGGGGAGGGGGACAATAAAAGGGAGGGTGTAACGTATTTTATAAAATATCGTTAATTATTAATTATTCATTTACTTTCAATTTTACTGCACTGACAATTCATACTATAAGTGAAGTGATTGCATTATATTATATTAAACAATTTGAACCTGTTTTGATGGGTTTTATACAGTTCTATACAGATCTGGAATTCTCGATGTGTGTAAATGCATCATATGCAACAAATGTTTGCGACTTGATTGTACTAGAGGTATGAATGACATGTGTTAGGCTAATGTTATATATATGTTAAGTACATTGACCCAGTAGCTCAATAGATAGATCATTGACTGACTGGTCAAACAAAGAACCGAAGATGCAATACCTGTTGAGGTTCGTTATAACCACAGCAGACTATATGCTGTGGATCACTGTAAGTCTCAAAAGCAGCCTCAATTGCGACATTTCGATTTATTGCAATTCACGAGTAACACTACAAACAGGATGCTATGCTGTATAAAAATGCAGTTTTTAGTTAATATATTTGTATAAGTTCCCAATTCTCTCCATTATGCATTCTAACCGTAAACATTCGAGTTTTGCTGTTGGAATGCAAAAACAATTGGCGCATTTTTTCTGACAAGTGAAACTCACAGTCATGGTTATAGGCAAAACTTACACTGTGACCAAATATTAGGCTAATAATTGGATGAATCATTTTGACGTTTGTTGGCTGGGTAACCGGTTAAAATCGGAGTGTTACGATAAATGTAAACAATTTGGACGTTTATTTCTCCGTACGTAATAAGCTCGTAACTTAGAGAGATTAAGTTGTTTCAATCATATATCTTAGGACCACATTATCTGTTGCAAATGAAGCAAATGGTACTGAAAACAACGAATAAACTTATTGAACGTTATTGTAGTTTTATTTTAAAACACGTTATTCATGCAAAACCATTTCGACTCCACCAGACTGGAGCAACCGCCGAATTTTATCCCCCCCCCCCCCCATAAATCTGTCAAATTCATAATTGTATCATTAAAAACAAGTTATATCCGAATAGCTAGCTTCCTACAACTCTGGTTCACTCGTAAGCATCCTAAACAGATATTATATAGGACTTATTAGGTATTATATCATAAAGAGATATTATTTACGGGTTCACCACTGGGTTAAACCCTTGTTTAAAGTACCTTGGGTTCATCATGGGAGGCCTTTTTTACCTTTCAACCGCCCAGTTCCACTCCCCTAAAAAAGATGAAAGCCCACCTTGCCACACGCTCACCTACAAAGGATTCATGTTTAACCGCTTTGCGGAGCTTTTAACAACACTTCAATGGTCACCTTGACTGTGGTCAACAAGGCTTACAAAGCGATTTCATTGTATCCACTTCTTGGAGCATGGCTAAATGTCTCTCCATACATTCAACAACGTTTTTTGGCTGAACCTAACTTCCTCAACAAAAGACTTCCCCCTAAAAGATTAATGTAAACCCTGCTTTGACGTCCTCTTCAAGCTACTTTCAGAGCTAATATAGATGTGGAAAAGACCACCAACTGTGAAACTGCCTTAATAACTATTCCAAACTTGAAGTCAATTACAAAAAAATATGTTTACAGTTTTTTTTTACTCTAAAAATATCGACTGCAATAAAGAATCCTAATTAAGGACAAATTTAACATTAACTCATTTGCAAAAATATTTGAGATATATAATTTATAATTATAAAATGCTAAATAAAAGTTTTAGTTATGGAGCTAAAGAGAAAACGTCTATGATATAAAAAGCCTGAAAATACCTTTGAGAATATCTAGTGTTAGTAATAAAGTTAGTCTATAGTTAGTAATTAAGAATATGTAGTGTATACCCTAGTGTTAGTAAAGTCACATCTGTTCTCATATGAAACAACAAGTAGGTGTAGTTCGTGAAAGGAGCTTTCCCCAAAATCTGGGGACGCCCCTTTCAACCGGCAGATAACATCTATGAACCGGTTTCGCTCCTGTACTATGCGATCTTCAGCTTGAAATAGCCATTTTCTGCAATTGCACCAAATAACTTGCTATAAGCGACAATTTTATTAACTGTTTCGGAACCGATAACTTTAATCCAATCATCTAGCCGGCTTCGAATTTAAATAAAATTAACTCGAGCTACACAAAGCTGCAATGGGCAAGTTCATAATTACAGACTGTATTAAAAGAGATCACAAATTACCTATTACATCAAATTCATATCATTTCTTCCAGGTAGGCTTAATGTTTAGTATATGTATTTTTGATTATCTTTAAATAATTAAAGTCACAAATAGAAACAATTCCCCAATTACTTCTACTATTACTTCTTACTAAGTGGTCCCCTTAATTACAAATAGTAGCAATTCCCCAATTACTTCTACTACTACTTCTTATTAAGTAGCCCCCTAATTATAAATGGAAGCAATTCTCCCAATTGCTTGTACCATTAATTCTTATTAAGTAGTTCTCTAATTGCAAATAAAAGCAATTCCCCAATTACTTTTACTATTACTTTTTATTAAGTAGTTCCCTAATTGCAAATAGAAGCAATTCCCCAGTTACTTCTACTACTACTACTTCTTATTAAGTAGCTTCCTAATTATAAATGGAAGCAATTCTCCCAAATACTTCTACTATTACTTCTTATTAAGTACCCTAATTGCAAATAAACGCAATTCCCCAATTACTTCTACTATTACTTCTTATTAAGTAGTTCCCTAATTACAAATAGAGGCAATTCCCCAATTACTTCTACTATTACTTCCTATTAAGTAGTTCCCTAATTACAAATAGAAGCAATTCCCCAATTACTTCTACTATTATTTCTTAAGTAGTTCCTTAATTACAAATAGAAGCAATTCCCCAATTACTTCTACTATTACTTCTCATTAAGTAGTTCCCCATTTACAAATAAAAGCAATACGTATTCTTCCCTAGTTATAAAACAGGGTACAAAATATAGGAAGACAATAATGAATTGCAATAGCTGAATACGTAAAAATATCCTATATTATTTTGGTTCTGATTTGCATTGCACTGACCATTATATTTTCCTGTAAAATGAACAGTTTTAATAAATATTATTTATTCAACACAAGCCTTTCACCAAGAAATACATACAATGCTTTTGGGGATTTATCTTTCCCCAGCGCCACCTTAATTATTGTTTCAAATAATTTTGGCAATTTTCCGAATATGTGTGAGTGTGAAGTATTTTTCCTCTTCACGGTATCAGTGCTCTGCTTCTGAAAATAGATATCCGATATATGATAAATTTTCAACTTCTAAAGTGCTCGTCTATCTATAACGGTGTATTGGAGAAGAAAGTACTTATGTTAAGTGGAATTGACAACATTTTGTTCCTCTGAATAATCAAAATTTTCAAAATACAGATAAATTTTTTATACTTGGAGCAAATCCAACTTGAAAATATGTAAAAGCTATGACTGCCTAATTCACCCTGTTTCCTTTCCATACGCCCATTATGCGTATATTAACTAGATAGTTGCCATGACAATGAAATCTCTTTTGAATATGAATTTAGAATATTTTTTATTGAAATACAGAAAAATATTAATAGAATTTTAAATATTTCTTTTTTTAGCAATCGATTGATTTGAACGACTATATAGCTTAGTGGATGCTTGCAGTTTTCCCTATATCTTTGTCATGTCAAATTAATTTTGGTAGAACTGTAAAAATTTTCATATAAGTCTAAGAATACTTTACCATTAATGCATTATTATGCAGAAAAATTCCATCAAATTATATTGGTTGGACACTGTGTGTTGCATTATTGTGCAGAAAAATTCCATCAAATTATATTGGTTGGACACTGTGTGTTGCATTATTGTGCAGAAAAATTCCATCAAATTATATTGGTTGGACACTGTGTGTTGCATTATTGTGCAGAAAAATTCCATCAAATTATATTGGTTGGACACTGTGTGTTGCATTATTGTGCAGAAAAATTCCATCAAATTATATTGGTTGGACACTGTGTGTTGTCAAAATTGGCAGCGAATATTTTTTGCTCCCAAAATGGACTGCTGTGAAAAAAGTTTAAGACTCACTGCTCTAAACAAATTGATTAGAAATATTTCGATATCGATGACCAAGTTTCATCGAAAAAAATTTCTGTTCCATGTCCAAATCCCTTCTTTGAAGAATAAACAGAAAATATGCATACAAAATTAATACAACTCTTTATTACTAATGTTAAATATACATTTGACAAGGATGTACTGTAAAATATTTTATAAAGTCAAAAAAAAGGAAAACTGAAGTTATTTACGATTAAATCAAACAGTCTTTTACATAAATACACGCAAAATCATGTACCAATAATTTCTTCTTATTTTTTGTTTCAAAAAGTAACTTTCATACTTCAGTTATTGATCATAAAACGCAATCTAAAAAATATGTAGAATGTGTTAACTGGGTGGGCCAGGATTTATAAAAGTAAAAATCCCTTTTGTGTATTGCCACTGAAGCACCACTAAATTCCCCACAATAAGTTCCATAACTCTTATGTCCGACTTTGCCAACGACAATGAAGTTTTTCGTGGAAGTAAATATCTTAGATTTCTTTAGCTGTGAAGCTAATTTAATTGTAGAAAGACCACCTAGGTCGACTGTGGGGCATTGATAAAAGAACGTTGACATCATAAATTATTCTTTCCAAAGTTTTGATATGAGGTGGCATATATTCCGAGAAGGCTTGAACTTGTTGACTGCAGTTGTGTAGTTTTCATCAAATTGTAAAGCAAAACTGAAAACAAATTTATTACTTTAATTCAGAGCATTATTGTATATTCCTACATCTTTTCATTATTTATTTCCATGTTTAAAAAATGTCCAGTTTCCTCATAATCTTCAAGGAGTAACTGCTTTATTAATACCGTTTAATGAGATGCCTGGAAACGGAACGACTCTTTATCGGCACCTGTTCATGGGCGAAGTTTGAGTAGTTGTCATGTAACCTACTAACTTTTTTAAAACTATGATCTGTTTGCTTCAGTTTACGCTTAGCATCATTTATCGTCCGAAGAATATTTCAACTGCAACGGACTATTGCAAAGTAGGCTCTTAGTCCTCAATGTGCAGCAAAAAACTTAGATGAAGAAATATTTATGCAAACCTCATTAACATTTCATTTTGTACAAGGCCACATTTAGCCTAAATTACACAAATCAAGATACATTCATATATCTATAAACAATTATGCAATCCACAACTCCTCTCAAAATGCCCCTTATATTTTAATACATTACTCAACGCCATTTACAACCTGACTAATGTCATAGGCAGCTGCTATAAAGTTGGACACAATTCCCCGGTGTCCAGTATAATATCAGTTTGGATAAGGTAAACTTTATGTAAACTCCCTTAAAACAATGTATTACTGCACAGAATGTATGTCTAGTCTATGTGTTAGTTCTTCACTCATATATTATAAACATCATGTCTATGGTCATCGACAAATATGCAACAATAAAGTTGAGGGTAAAGTTAATGTCATGCATTAACTTTCCTTCATATGCCAAAAGTTAACTTTCCCTCACATGTCCATAGTTCATCAGCAAATATGGAAGCGCATTTCAAAATGTCACCTATCCTTTTCAACAATCATTTAATGCTCAAATATTGCCTCAAATACCACAGACTACGTTCCAAACGCAGCCCCAACTCCTCAATATCCTTTCCTTTATACAAAGCCACACTTAACGTTAATAACATACATCAGTGTATCAAAAACATCCTATCAATAAATATATAACCAACTAACTCCTTTCAAAATGCCATTTGCCTCTTCAAAAGTTTACTCAACATCATTTACTCCCTGACTAATGTCAGGCTGGCATTGCAGACTGCTCCAAACTAGGCCCCAATTCTTCAGTGTCCAGCACAGTAGCAGCTTGGGTAAGGTCTCAGCTGGGGGGTATATCTTTTGTGCTGTCCGCACCTTGTCACCTTGTCATAAATTTCAACTTTCTTATCGATGCCTGAGATCGAGCCGCCAGCGTAGAATGTCATCGAACAACCTGTCACGTACCTTTTCGTCCCCCCAAAAAAGGAGTTCATAGACAACAAACAGGAACGTTTACATCCTACCTGGATTGTGGTGAATGGGAGATTCTTATGCTGATGAAATGGAGCAAGTCTGTCTAGACCTCGAATAGTGGTGGGACTGTGATGGCGTCATTATTCCGAACAGTTGATGTTTCAATCTTTTGTTTTAAATTTTAAGCGTCCAGAACTTATAAAATGAGACATTGTTTAGCAGATTATTGTATATAACATAATAGAGGTCAAACCTAAGCCTAAATGAAACAACGAGCACCTACGGCGTACCAAACATAAATCCTCTGCCATTGCATCTGACAGTGGTGTAGGGCTGTAAACCCCCAATGACTGAATTGTGCTATGAACTTTCATCGGAACTATTTTGAGTCCACATTGTATAAAATATATCAAACACTGTAACCCCTCAATTTGATTGTCTACGACCCCGTTTCTGAGATCCTGGTACGCCCATGTCTAAGAGTTTGGAATTTTAGACTTAACATCTATACACGACGTCAAGATTTTATATACGGCACTGTTATGAGTTCAATAAAATACTGATTTAGGAGGCACAGGCAAAGGATTCCATAAGGAATTACTTGATAGCCCTATATGCAAAACCAAGGAACTGCTCCATAAATGGCGCAAATAGTTTTTTTTTTTTTTCAAAATGGTAATAGTTGGTAATTGTAGATTTCACGAAATGGAAAGAATTTTTGAAAATAAACTGAGAAAATTATATCTTTGCGCGTAAAGTGACCTTCAATTTCAATGTATAAATGCATTTCATAGCTGAAATGTATGTTAATTAGAAATCAATTTTCTTTCAGGCAGTCGTGAGACGGCGTTCATCTACGCCATTACAAGTGCGGGAGCGACTCATGCCGTGACACAGTCTTGTAGCGCGGGTAACTTAACAGACTGTTCGTGCGACACCTCCCGACAGGGGCAGAGCACCTCCGAGGGTTGGAAGTGGGGTGGCTGCTCTGATAACGTCCGGTACGGCATGATGTTCGCCCGGCAGTTTGTGGATGCACCAGAGAGAGCAGAAAGGAAGAGGGATGTCCGAGCGATGATGAATTTGCACAACAACAATGCAGGAAGGCTGGTAAGTGAAAATTTCATCCAGGAGTACTATTGTGCTTACAATAGATATTTCTGTCCATTGGATATCAACTATTTGTATCAATCAGTGGCGTAAATATGATTTACAACCCACCATTGACTAAATAATTATAATAGTTCTTCATAGGGCACGTATTGACAAACGAAATCCAACACTCAAAGGGGGAGCGTAATACCCAATTTTCACCAAGCGCCGATGCGATGCACGCAAGATCGGCCAGATAATAGAAAGTGAGTGTTGTGTTCGATAAAAACTAGGCATAAGAGAAACCAGGCAATGCGGTACGTCTAAACTATCAATCTTTGTTTCTCTTTCTATATGAAACTCCACATGCTGTATTCTTAAAACATATTTCCTTTAGTGAGATCATCTAAAGGCACCAGTAGTCACGGCAACGGCACTGTGAACATACCCTAACCCCTGTCATTCAACTGTAACCATCCCTTTCTGTGATCCTGGCTACACCAACAGTTTTGGATAGGATGGTGATGAGTTTGATGTCTTTATCAATCCACTCATAGTATCTTCATCAACATGTAGGGTTATTAAATTATTGAAGTATTCATATTTCTTCAACTACATGGAAATATTCATTAAAGCATGTGGAAGCAGTTTTATGAAAAGATTCGTTTATGAAATCACAACTAGTAGAGATTTGGTGCTGCATGCTGTTGTTGTTGAGACCCAGACCGTCTGACCTACCAGAAAAGTGTAAGGCAACAGTTTGGACGGCCGGGAAGTGCCACCCAATTTAGACCGAAACACAGTGGGGGAGGCATCCACAGGGACCGTACCCTCCTTCCCCTACCACCAATCTCTCGGAAGAACTTACGGACCCACATGTTTAACATGATCGTACTCCATGTGAACACAGCGGCAGTTTTGGCAGTGGAGGGAATCGAACCCGGGCCAACCGAGTGCAACTCCCGCGCGCTAACCAATGGCCTACCGCGCCCATTGATACTGCATGTGGTAAAATTCCCCGAATATACACCATCTCAAAGTATTTTTTTTCGAGGCAAATCAATCAACCATAAACTTAAACCCGGAATTATCATTAATACATTTTACTATTTTTCTCATCAGATTTGTTTTTCTGAATTTCTTATAATAATCACCTATTACTTTCCTTATATATGTAGTATAATGTATAGGGAAAGTATTGTGACGGGGTCAAAACTTCGAATTTGAGTTTTCGACGGGAGAGCATGTCTCAAGCATCCCTGATCATGAATCGAAGATTTTTGAAGGGATGTCTGTGTGTATGTGTGTGTCAATGAGTCTGTGGAGATGATATCTCACGAACGAATGGAGCGATTAGAATGAAATTTAGTACAGAATTACAATCCGTGAATACTGGAAGCCTATTGTTTTTAAACACAATCGAATGTTCAGACCCCCCCCCCCTAAATTTTCGAGTGAAATTTTGAGAAAATCATTAAAAAATCAAAACCTTTAATAAAGTAACACAAACAGACATGTCTTATGTAATTTTTCCTTAGAAAATGATTGACATAAATTTTAGAACACTAGCATGAACCGCCCTCGAGATATTGCACATTTTTTCAAATAAATATATAAAAAAATCCCATAAATTAAAAAAAAATATTAACTGTTAGGAAACATGTTCACTTTTTATATGTAATATCATGGGATAAATTGGGTGACATCATTCTCGTGGGTCTAGCTCATCCCATTCATGAGAAAAGATACTATGAGTAATACTTTTGTATTTGAACGCCAATAGTCATTTATCTGCTATGAGATTAACTTATTTCTCCATCCATAACGCTTGGCGAGATTTTGACGACGAATTTGGCGGAATATCGCCAACTTGGCGACTGTTTTAAATATTGCCAAATTAACGAAAATCTCGCCAAATGGATAAAAATGGCTCTAAATCCATGAAAATGACGACTCATTGACGAAAATTCAATATCTTAGAAAGAATAAAAGTATCTACTATAAAAATAACCTATTATATTTTTTACTGTAAAAGTAGTAAATTCATTGCATTATATAAGGAAAGTCATGTGCTGCCCACATCAGATTTTTTTTATTATTATTATCGAAATCGCGTGCAAATCTCTTTCATTTAATGGGGGATGTGTCACGCTTTTCAAATAAGAAAATCAAAAATAATGCATAAAGTCTCTTGTGGATCTATAAATTCATAAATTACCCATGTAGTATGCAAAATTTACCCTTTTTTTTCTCGCATGCATCTTTTTTCCTCCTGATGTAAAAATTTGAAACAAATTATTTTTCAAGGATATCGCTTCCATATGTTTTAAAAAATATTCCTACTAAGTTTGGTTGAGTTTCGGTTGCTAGATAACTAATATGGAGAAGTAAGGACAGCAGAAGAAAGATTACACTACGGCATCCAGCCTTTACCTCTAAAAAAGGAACAAGCGTAAGAATTTGGATATAAAAAAGTAAGAAAAAATAGACATTTTAATTTCCCCCATCCTCATAATTAATATTTTACCAAAAATGCAGTGTTAAAATATATGTTACGTAGTGATGCAACAGACAGCAGCAAAAATTGATGCGAGAAAAGGGATTGCTTGCAATTTTCTCCCCAAACTAGGAACGAAAGTAGAAATCCTGATAGAGAAAAAATATAATTTAAAAAATGACAATAAAACTTGGCGATTGTCTCTTGTATACGAGAGGAAGAGATGATCATATATAAACGACATGTTGTCTCTGTATCATAAATTTGGCGTCTTCAAAAATCCACTTTGCTTTCCCACTTGGATTTCTTCCCCGACAACTACGACATAATTAATGATGAGCCCCATAAATGTTTTCATTAAGACAGTTCAACGATGAAAAAACAGTACCAAAGAGACAGGTCCACTTCCATGTGGACTCTTAGACTCAAAGTCGATGCTGTTTTCATCATTTCAATATTTTCACAAATGTGTATCAAATATCTTTAATATTATGTTCATTTAACGCGAGATTTATAGTAATCAATTCGTCACCTGTTTAAGCCTTAACTTTACACACACACAAACACACACACACACACACACACATATATATATATATATGTATAAGTGTATGTGTGTGTCGAAAACCCAGACCATCCGACTCGTCCGAGGACTAAGAGACTGAATGGTCGGAGTGTATGTGTATGTGTGTGTGTGTGTGTGTGAAATTCCAAATAGTTTGAAATTCCAGTAATAGAGAGAGAAGTTGCAACTCAAAAATTCTAACTTTAAATAAAGCCTATATAATAAAAAGAAGTATTAAATATCTAATCATCAATCAAATGGATAAAAATAAATTTCGTGTCATCAAGCTAAAGATAATCAACAAAAAATCTGATGTGGGCAACACATGACTTTCCTTATATAATGTAATGAATTTGCTACTTTTACAGTGAAAAAAAAATCTGATGTGGGCAACACATGACTTTCCTTATATAATGTAATGAATTTACTAATTTTACAGTAAAAAATAGGTTTTTCTTATAGTAGATACTAATATTCTTCCAAGATATTGAATTTTCGACAATCAGTCGTCATTTTCATTGATTTAGCGTCATTTTTATCCATTTGGCGAGATTTTCGTTAATTTGGCAACATTTCAAAAAGTCGCCAAGTTGGCGACATTCCGCCAAATGTGTCGCCAAAATCTCGCCAAGCGTTATGGACGAAGAAATAAGTTATTCTTGCAGCACATAAATGACTATTGGTGTTCAAATACAAAAGTATTACTCAAAGTATCTTTTTTCATGAATGGAACGAGCTAGATCCACGAGAATGATGTCACCCAATTTATCGCATGGTATTACATATGAAAAGTGAACATGTTTCTCAATAGGAAATATTTTTTTTTATTTTATATGACTTTTTGATAATTTTTTCAAAAAATATGCAATATCTCGAGAACGGTTCATGTTAGCGTTCTAAAATTTATGCCAATCGTTTTCTAATTAAAAATTACATACAAAATGCCTAATTGCGTAACTTTATTAGTGGTTTTGATTTTTTGACGATTTTTTCAAAATTTCATTCGAAAATTTAGGGGCGTTCTGAACATTCGATTGCATATAAAAACAATAGGCTTCCAGTGTTTACGGATTGTGATTTTTGTACCAAATTTGGTTCGAATCGGTCCATTCGTTCGTCAGTTATCGTCTCCACAAACTCACTGACACACACACACACACACACATACTTTCACACACACACACACACACACACACAGACATCACTTCAAAAATGTTTGATTCGTGATCAGGGATGCTTGAAACGTGCTCTCCCGTCGAAAACTCGAATTCGAATTTTCGACCCCGTCACAATACTTTCCTTATACATTATGTATATAAGGAAAGTAATAGGTTTTTCTTATAGTAGATACTAATATTCTTTCCAAGATATTCAATTTTCGACAATTAGTCGTCATTTTCATTGATTTAGCATCATTTTTATAGATTTGGCGAGATTTTCATTAATTTGGCAATATTTCAAAAAGTCGCCAAGTTGGCGATATTCCGCCAAATTCGTAGCCAAAATCTCGCCAAGCATTATGCAGTAACAAAGAAGTTATTCTTACAGCAGAAAAATTACTATTGGCGTTCAAATACAAAAGTATTACTCAAAGTATATTTTTTCATGAATGGAACGAGCTAGATCCACGAGACTGATGTCACCCAATTTATCGCATGGTATTACATATGAAAAGTGAACATGTTTCTCAGCATGAATTTTTTTTTATTTTATATGACTTTTTGATAATTTTTTTGAAAAATGTACAATATCTCGAGAACGGTTCATGTTAGCGTTCTAAAATTTATGCCAATCGTTTTCTAATAAAAAATTACATAAGAAATGTCTATTTGCGTAACTTTATTTGTGGTTTTGATTTTCGGACGATTTTTTCAAACTTTCATTCGAAAATTTAGGGGGGTTCTGAACATTCGATTGCGTATAAAAACAATAGGCTTCCAGTGTTTACAGATTGTGATTTTTGTACCAAATTTGTTTCCAATCGGTCCATTCGTTCGTCAGTTATCGTCTCCACAGACTCACTGACACACACACACACACACACACACACACACACACACACACACACACACGCAGACATCACTTCAAAAATGTTTGATTTGTAATCAGGGATGCTTGAAACGTGCTCTCCCGTCGAAAACTCGAATTCGAATTTTCGACCCCGTCACAATACTTTCCTTATACATCATGTATATAAGGAAAGTAATAACAATGTGATGGAATCGATAATAGAAAAACAAATGAAATCCAAGCATTAATACTATACACATGGACAAGAACTGGGCCTAAATAATTGAATTGTTCATTTCGTAAAAACTCTTCGTCAGGTCTAAGTATTTAATCAAAATGAACACAAAATATGTGTGTTTCTGAAGAAATAGATAGATTATTTCCATAAACTATTTCTACTTGGACAACACACATAAAGATAGAACGATTATAAAGAAAACAAGAATATCTGGAAAAAAAACTCAGCATAAGTCCGAACCAGTGGAACCCAGAATGAAGAGACCAGTGTTGCCATTCGCAAAGGATAAAAGTATAGATCTACTGTTGCCAATCGTAAGAAATAAATAATAGTAATGCGAAAAGGCATTAAGAGGTAATATTCTACAGTAAGAGCTACAAAAAAGGACATATAATATTATATATATATATATACATTCTACCATTGGATTTACAATTTTACATTTATATATATATATATATATATTTATATATATATATATATTATACGTATATATATATATATATATATATATATATATATATATTCATGTAATACAATATACAGTAATGCACACAGAAACGTAAAGTCGGCATTAACGAAACATGTATGGCCCTTGATAACATACTAACATACATGTTTTCGGAAATGCTTTTCACTTTATTCAATTTCAGATTATTTTTGGGAGCTAGAAAAGACCTAGCTCATCGTGCAAAACAATGTTACTGTTTTGAAACTTTTCATCTTACACACATTTCTTGCATTTTCACCATGTATGTTTACGCAGGGAACAAGGGGATTACTACCTGAAGTACCTGCACTACATATATGATACATACATATATAAAAAATACTTTCATCTAAATGTGTAATTAAAAATTTTTTTTGACCCATCTTTACCACATGTAATTCTTATTCCATTCCTTAACTTATATATGGAACAAGGAAAAAAGAGGTATTTTATACCAATTTAGTACCTGTTTTATTTATAATGTTTACTTATTGTTTTTAACACTTTACAACAAAGTTGAAAAGTGTTTATGACTTTGTTCATTCTGTCTGTCTGTCTGTCTGTCTGTCTGTCTGTCTGTCTGTCTGTCTGTCCGTTAGCACGATAACTGCCGTAAAAAGGAGTTTATCAAAATGAAATTTTAGTATGTTGTTCAGACGGTCTGTAGGACCTATGGGAATAAAAATAAATAATATCACCCAATTAGTTTTTTATTGAACCCGGGTTGAAGAAATGAAATACATTGAACCCTATGGGACCTAATTCTTCAAACATTTTTTAAGTAAATTTAAAATTCACGAATTGCTTCGAAATTTTTAGGAAATATTCACATTATCCCATAGAATATATAAAAAAAAATTCAGTAAAATATGTTAAGTAGTTTTTTAATTAAAAAAATTATTTAATATAGGGAAAAAAACAAATTCAATTAAATTCTGACTTTGGGATATCTTCCAGAAAGAAAAGAGAGAGATATTATATAATAAATATCTCTCCATTTGTTTAAACGTTTTGCATATGGGAATGGCTTCATATTTTAAAACAATTTGGTAGATAACAATTTTTCATTTTTTTTAAATTTTATATAACTCTTCATGATAAATTTAATTGATGGCATTTTAAATGCACTTTCCTACGTCCTAGAGAGTTAAAATTTGGTACACAGCTTAAATTTGTTGAACATTTTATTCGACAAAAATTTGATGGATCTTTAAATATAGATCATACATTTTTTTCGAAATGGCCTGAAAATAATCCCCGTTCACTTCTATAAATCATTGGTGTAATATTGTTAAAAATTCTGATGTGGACAGCACATGTCTTTCTCTGCCGACTCATATTCGTTCTCTTTATTTATTCAATGATAATTTGAGTTTATCTGCACAACATAAGTATTTTAAATTACATTGAATTTACACGTTAAACTTAAATTTGGTTCTCATTTGATAGCTAGACTTATTGTCAAAGGTGGCGTAGCGAAAACGCGAAAAAACTAGAATATCTCAAGAACGGCTAGTCCTAGAGTAATGGGGTTAGTCTTATTCTTTTTGTTGTCAAAAATCACATATAATATAGGAATTTAATTGATATAATTGAGCACACGTAGTCTTTTATTTTTATATATAACGATTTTTGCTGGCCATTTCGCAAAAATAGCCCGTTCCTTTTTCCCGAATCGTAGTAGAATAACCTACAAATGATTTATATACAAAATTTTGTTAAATTTGGTATATAAATCACTTGTAGGTTATTGAAATATTATACTCCAAATTTTGTTAAATTTGGTTCATTAGTTTTTAGCTAGAGTGGATAAAGGCAATTTCTGCGGCCATTTCGCAAAGAAGGCAGATTCTTTTATTACGAATCGTACTATAATCTAATGAACATCAGGATTTCCCACAAAAAACATACCTACCAAATTGTATGAAATTCGGTCCATTAGTTTTTCAATTAGAGTGGATGTAATATCCACACAGACACACAGAAACATACACAGATACACCCTTACACACACAGACGTCTTCCTAAAAGTAGTTTTTTCGTGTTCTAGAAGTCCCAAAACGTGTAGATACTTTGAAAATTCGAGTTCCGATCTTCGGCACGATTCCAATACTTTGAGTACATACACATACACATATATATTATCTGTGTATTATCTGTGTATCTAAATTCCGTGCCTATGCAATTACAATAGTTGTGATTTTAAATGATCCCTAAACTTTTATTATTTCTTCAAGGAAGCCTAATTTTAACATATGCAGAATGCAAATATCTCAAGCGATTGTAAGATGAATTACATAAGAATTGCTGAATTTTTTTCACACAAAATTATTTAGCTCTGGAGTCTGGAATACAAGTTATATGAATGAAATATTCATTGATTTTGCATAAAGAATCAGATGATTTATATTTCGATACAGTTTTAAATATTTAAGTATAATAAATTACTGTAGTACTGTGATAATGTAAAATATATTACCACTGAATGAATCACATTTTAGAAATTTTTAAATGAAATTACATTTCAGTTGGAAAGTGTTTCATAATCAATGCTTATGCATGATTGATCTTTCTTGTTTTTTAATATTCCACTGCTTGTCGTGTAGTCTTTTTAATATCACATTTACATTTCTGTCCATCGCCCATTCACTTTTGCTATACAGAACATTTTCTATTAATGATCAATCTAAAAATTCTTCAAGTATATATAAATATATATATATATATATATATTGTGGATTACGAATAGTTCAAAGAAATAGTCATTATCTGAAGCTTTGAATATTTATCGACCTGTATTGCAAATGTCTTGTCTTCTGATAACTCTGCCCTTACTCCTGCAAAATGACAAGAATATAAGGTTACCTCACGACATAAATGACACATCTTTCGTTAGTCATTTCACACATGTCCGGTTTCTATCCACTTCCATGAAAATCAATTTTGTTTTATCCGCAGCAAGGTGGAATCTTCAAGGAGCAATTTAAGCAGTTGCTGATAGTAGCTCTTTGGATAAAATCGCCTTAAAAAACGAGCTCTTAAGCCACGTCTGTTTCATCACCTGTGTGAGATCCAATTATCTGGTCTTAATTTACCTCACAGTCAATTAATCATAATTACCTGACGGCAGATAAGGATCTCATCTGTGAAATTAACAGCTTACGAAGTAGGAAAAACAGAACAAATGAAATGGTAGAACCTGCTTCAGTGAGACTCCAACGATCTCTCATTGAAGTCTCCGAACAGACCACTATTTCGAAAATAGATGACTGTGGCATAATTGTTTGAGATGGCTTTCAAGATCATTCTGTTGAAATTTCTGTCGGCTTTGATTGCGAAATCTCCTTACCTCGATATCTGGATAATTAAACGAAGCTTAATGAATTTGTTTGGCATATTATTGTTTTCTGATAGAAAAAACTTCAAACCTCGATGTTTTCATTTAGAAATCTTATCTATATTGATAATAAGCTCATCTTAGCTGCAGAATTTGTAACTAGGGGAGTAACCATTTTATGGTGGCTTAAATTTTTTTAAAACGCAATATCAATTATCTCTAAATCAAAATGTTGAGTATTCATATGCAAAAACGGAAATTTCTCCCAAAATTTTAAAACATCGTTGAGGATGGAAGACAGTCCAGTGGTTAAGATAAGCTGAGTTTGATTCCCAGCCTGCCCAAACTACCTCCATGTTCACGCGGAGTACGGACAAGTTAAATATGTAGGTCGCAAATCTTTCGGAGAGGTTGGTGGAAGAAGAAGGGGGTACGGTCCCTGTGGATGTCTCTCCTACTGGATTCCGGTCTAAATCCATCCAAACTGATACCTTACACCTTCGGATAGGTCGAACGGTCTGGGTCGAAGAAGACATCGTAGAAATTTTATGTTTAAACTGAAGAGAAAAAAAGAAAGAAAGAAAATTTACTACCACAATGCCCCCTCACCCCATCACCTATACATGCGCGCAAAAAAGCCTTTTTGGCTACCATCTTACTGCTGGACTGCCAGATCAATGTTATGGATACATTAATATTTTAGTATTTACATTTTTAATGAATTGGAATTTTTTTCGTACTATATATATATATATATATATATATATATATATATATATATATATATATATATATATATATATATATATATATATATATATATAATGTACCTGTTTTATTTATAATGTTTACTTATCAAGTTTTTTTAAAATATTCAGCAGCTTGTCGTATAGTCTTTTTGATATCACATTTACATTTCACTCCATCTTCCTTTCATTTAGTTTTACAGAACATTTTCTATTAAGTATCAATCTCAGGTATATGTATATATAATACAAGGAAAATAAAAACTCTTCAATTATATATATATATATATATATATATATATATATATACTATATATATTACAAAAATGCTATATATATATATATATATATATATATATATATATATATATATATATATTACAAAGTCACTGATTGGAAAAACATAAAGCTGATTACTTTAAAGCGCAATGCCGCACTATTAATTAAAGCAGATATAAAATTGCAAATACAAAACAAGATATACAAAAAAAGGACCCCAATAGGAAAGGTGAGAAATAGATGAGAGTACTTACAGGTATGGCAGTAAAAAGGCCGGGGGGGATTGTGACCCCCCGTTCCCGGTTAAAGCGCTTTTATTCCTAGGAAACACTCCCGGTACCTCTGTCTTCCTGAAGTGTCCCTCCGTCCTGAAGTATCCCTCCGTCCTTCCTATTGGGGTCCTTTACTTGTGTATCTTGTTTTGTATTTGCAATTTTATATATATATAATTTTATATATATATATAATTATATATATATATATATATATATATATATATATATATATATATGCATAATAAGTTTATATATAATATACCAAGAATGTAAAACTAGTAAGTTTAACAAAACATATGCATATTAAACAAGAAAGATCAATCATGCTTAAAGCATTGATTATGAAACACTTTCCAACTTCAATGCAATTTTATTTAAAAAAGTCGAAAATGCAATACATTCCTCAGTATTTTTTAAAACTTATCACAATACTACATTGATTTATTATATTTGAAAACTTAAACCTTCATTGAATAAAATGAACTTCATTCCAATGACGGCATTGAAATATAAATTGCCTGCTTTAAATATCTCTAAAATGCAATACATTCCACGGTAATATTTTTAACACTATCATAATAATACGATAATTTATTATATTTGAAAACTTCAACGAAAACAACTGAAATTAATTCAAATGACGTCATAGAAAAAATAACACGCCTGGATCTCTCTATAAAAACAGGATTTCATTCATAACTTTCTCCCATTCATTTCATTCATCAAAATACTATAATAATTTATTTTATTTCCAACTTCAATGCAATTTTAATGCAATCATTTCCAACTTCAATGCAATTTTATTTAAACATGTCTAAAATGCAATACAGTCCTCGATAATATTTTAAAACTTATCACAATACTACATTAATTTATTATATTTGAAACCTTAAACCTTCATCGAAAAAAATTAACTTCATTCAAATGACGGCATTAAAGTATAAATTGCCTGGTTTAAATATCTCTAAAATGTGATACATTCCTCGGTAATAATTTTGGAATTATCATAATACTACGATAATTTATTATATTTGAAAACTTCATCGAAAACAATTGAAATTCATTCAAATGACGTCATAAAAAAATAACAAGCCTGGCTCTCTCTATAAAAGCAACATTTCATTCATAAATAATTCCCCCATTCATGTCATTCATCACAATACTATAATAATTTATTTTATTTAAAAATTAAGACCATGGAGCTACAATTCATAAACTTTATGCTTAAAACTTCATCGAAAAATATCGTCCTTCTCTTTCTAAAATCAATAAATATTTCATTCATATCAGCTAAGCAGACTCCATGGACTAAATTATTTTGTGTTAAAGAATTACAGCGATTCTAATACAACTCATTCTATATATTTTGCTGTTTACATTTTACATAGGTGAAAAATAGGCTTAATAGTAGAAATAATCATATTTGGATGAGCATTTAAACTGAAATATATTGTCATTGCGTTGTTTTAGTATGTAGATGCACAGAATTTAGGCAAAAATAAAGTAGTTTTAAGACGGATACAACACTCAATATGAATTAAAAAGAACTTTAAAAATCACGATTTTGACACAAGATGGATGCCATATATCATTTTGAAGTGGGTCATGTGATCGTTTCATATCATGGACACGTGATCGCTTCATATCAGAGGTGTTATTATTATTTTAATTTTTATTTAAAAAACTACTGAATATATTTCGCTGAATTTTTTTTTATGTATTTTATGGAACAATTTGAATATTGCCTAAAATTTTCGAAGCAATTTGTGAATTTTAAATCCGCTTAAAAAATGCTTGAAAAATTAGGTCCCATAGGGCTCAATGTATTCCATTTTTTCAACCCGGGTTTAATCCAAAACTAATTGTGTGATATTATTCATTTATATTCCCATAGGTCCTATAGACCGTCTGAACAACATACTAAAATTTCATTTTGATTAAGTCATTTTTACGGCGGTTATCGTGCTAACGGACAGACAGACAGACAGACAGACAGACAGACAGACAGAATGAACAAAGTCATAAACACTTTTCAACTTTGTTGTAAAGTGTTAAAAACTATACATTTGAAACTACATCTACTAGTTGCGCTATTGCAACATATAAATCAAATTAAATTAGTATATCAAATATATGAATCAATGCAGGATCTGTGGAAGAGATATAGAGCAGGGGCATGAACGTAAGTAAAAGGTCTGCGTAGTAAAATGCGCAGAAACTTAAGGGCAAAAGAGCATTATTTTTACCATAGCGGATCATGGTAAACGGCCGATGATGGCAAATAAAAATTGAAACTAAACCCATTAAACATCGAAATTTACCTTTATGCTGAAAATAAGTTTAGAACACTTGAGTGACACTATATGTTTTAAAGATTTCAATTGCTAAAATGCACTTTAAGTGAATTTAAATGAATGTACAGTACTACTCATTTTTACCGTAGTCAATAGCTAGCGTTCTGAAGATGTATACATTTACTAGAAAATTCTGCAGTGTTTATGCAAGTGAGAAGGGAAAAGCATATAACGAATTTTCTTAAAAAACACGTGTATATATTTTATTGAAAGTGAATATTTTATTTTCCGATAAATAAAAAATATCCATCAGAGAAGATAAATTTAGATATATCCTATTAAAATTAGAGGTTAAACGATTGTAAATTTCCCAAATAGCCGTTTTTAATGCAGAAATAACGAAAATTTCCATACTGTTAAGCATACGAGTATTCTGTCTTGGAAACGTATAGGCAAAATTCTCCTTGTGCGTCACTTGCCCATGCTCTATAACAACGCATTCATAACAAACAAAATAATTCAATTTTTTACCAAAAAAGACTCAGAGAATGCTTGTCATCAAGAAGGCCCCAAGAATATATATATATATATTAAAAAATACCGTAGCAAAATTTAAAAATTATGAAAACTTTGCAGTTATGCAAATGTAAAAATTGCGTAAATAGGAATGACAAAACAAAATTCATTTAATTTATTGCGCAAAAGCAGCTAATACATAACATGATTTCAATAAGAAAAAAAATTTTTGAAGATCCAATTAAAGAAAAGTGAGAAACTGTAACACGAAAATTCAAATATCTAACAGGCTTACGAAATAAAAGTATAAATCAACAAATCCTCAAGCAAATGGAAAAAAATAAAAAATAAATAAATAAAATAAATATCGAATCAACAAGTCAATGAAAAGTATCAAAATACAAAGGTATGGAATCGAAAAAAGAATAACAAATGAAATCAAGCACAAACGCTCTAAACGTGGACAAGGCTCTAAGCCTCATGAACTTGGGCATGAATACGATTTTTGTGGAAGTGAACAATTCATGATTTAGGCTTAGAGCCTTGTCCACGTTTATAGCGTTTGTGCTTAATTTCGTTTGTTATTCTTTTTTCGATTCCATACCTTTGTATTTTGATACTTTTCATTGACTTGTTGATTTGATATTTATTTTATTTATTTGTTTTTTATTTTTTTCCATTTGCTTGAGGATTTGTTGATTTATACTTTTGTTTCGTAAGCCTGTTAGATATTTGAATTTTCGTGTTACAGATTCTCACTTTTCTTTCATTGGATCTTCAAAACTTTTTTTCTTATATATATATATATATACTATATAGTCTGTGTGTATGTCCTAACACAACAAGCACGTAGTCAGAACAGGATCAAAGGGTGCCAAATTTTGCTAAAATGTGATCACATTTTTGCTTATGTTTTTCGCCCGTTTTTTATTTGTATAAAATAGAAAGTCTGTCTGTGTGTTCCGTATGCAAATGTATAGTTTTTGATGGTTTATTTATTTTATTTTTTCAAATTTGATATGGTTATTCACTATTTCACTGCGGGTAATCCGTACGTCCATGTTTCAAGCTTTTAGGGACTGAGCCTAAACTTTCGGAGAATCCATTCCTAAAATAAATGCACTTTCTTAAATGCTTTTATTTTTAATAGCCAAAACTGAAATTTTGATAGGGGGGATCTTTTTACATTTTTTTCTTAAAGAACAAAAATTCCTAATTACGGAACTGATTCTATGTCATTCCATTTTAGACAATCGCCTCCTGGTTTTCTCTTTCTTTTAAAACACACTTTCCGCAAACAAAAATTCGAAATTGGATATGCAAGCTAAATTGCACACACAATTTCGAGACTATAAAAGGGCAATGTAAGAAGCGAGCACTAAGGTGTTCGCCAGCAACAGGATGCGGTCGTCTGATCTATCTAAAACGTTTAATTTGGGAATATTTGCGAAAGAATCAAAACGCTCAGCACCAAAGAGGCTCCTCGAAGCTCACTGATATAAAAACAAAATCCAAACCTGCTGTTTACATTAATCATCCCAGCCTTGAAAACACGTCTTCACCTTGATAATGCCCCATCGACCACCCTAAATACCTTGCTGGATTCACAGAGAATCTTGTCTGGCTTCATCACCTCTAAGAGTGATCCGTCAGCCGGGATTCATTCTTTGAGTCAATTAATCATTATTATACGCCACAAGATAAGTATCTTTGGGCTGCTGAAATGGCCAGAGCCGTGCTAAATGTTAATTAAATAAGACTGAAGGGTGGATTAAACTGGAAAAGATTGTTAATGATCATTGCTTACCTGACATTCAGCATTACTCGAAGTACTTTGGATGCTAGTGATGTCCAAAATTATTTCACTTATTCTTTGCTCTGCTGCGTCAAATTATGGAACATTATTTACTTATTTATTTCTTATAAATTGTTTTAAATTTCTGCCTCCTTCAACACAGATAATCGCTGCCTCACAGGGCCGAATACAGTCATCTTGAGGATTTCAGTATTTTGGTGCCCACACCTGTTATATAGTCCAGGTTTTTTTTAAATATTGACAGAAACACTTCAGAATAATAGTGTGATTTATCCAATTATGGAATTTTATTTATTTGTTTATTTCTTTTTATACATCGTTTTACATTTCTGCCTTCTTCAGCAGTAAGGCATGTCGTGGGTTATCGCTGCTTCACATCAAGCCTGAGTAAAGTCGTCTTGAGTATCCGAGTATTTTAATACCCATCCCTATCATACAGGGTGTCCCAAAAAGATTGAAAAACGCTTTAATTCTTTACCTGTTGGAGATAAGTGGGCAATGTAAATTGCAAAAACGTTGAAAGTAAGGTAGGAAATAAGACTACGTTAATGAAATAGTCCTCCCATTAATTTTCAAAAAGTTACACTTTTTAAATTTTTATACGACCCCCTTAGACAAATTTAGTCAATCAGAAAATTTTATTTTTAATTCAATAAGATCATTAAAAAAACCGCATATCTGTATCTTTAAAATCAACTAAATTATAATAAAGGAAAAAAATCTGACTTATGCCAATTTTCCGTACCATGTGAAAGGCTGTTTTGTCAGTGAAAATAGGGATCATAAACAAATTGACTATGGAAATTGTTCAGATAAAAATAAAAGTACTAAAAAGTACTCAATTATTGAAAAAGTACTTAGTTATTGAAAAGTACTTAAGAATCCGTGATTGCATCGTGAGCCTACGCGGAGTTCGCAAAAATGGGTCCTATGTATTATCATCCAGTTTTATCTTTTTTGTGATATGTCACAAATGTACATTTCTAATTTGATATAGGGTCTCCATTCACAATGTTCAATTTTCAATTAAACATAACTCGCTCAATTTTAAAGATACAGATATGCGGGTTTTTTTAATGATCTTGTTGCATTAAAAATAAAAATTTTCTGATTGACTAAATTTGTCTAAGGGGGTTGTATAAATATTTAAAAAGTGTAACTTTTTGAAAATTAATGGGAGGACTATTTCATTAACGTAGTCTTATTTCCTACCTTACTTTCAACATTTTTGCAATTTACATTGCCCACTTATCTACAACAGGTAAAGAATTAAAGCGCGATTCAATCTTTTTGGAACACCCTGTATAGTTCAAGTTCTTTTCAAATATTGATAGAAACATTTTAGCATAATAGTTTGATTCTTCCAATTATAGAACTTTATTTATGTATTTAGTTTTGTAAATCGCTTTAAATTTCTGCTTTCTTCAGCACTAAAGCCTGTCACAGGTAATCGCTGCTTTACAGAACCGAATAAAATCATCTTGAGGATTTGATATTTTGGTGCCCATCCCTATTACATAGTCCAAGTTTTTATTTTTAAATATTGACAGAACCATTTCAGTATAATAATGCGATTTAAAACGTTTCTTTCTTAAATGATAGCAGTTATATCTTAGACATCATGTCGGAGTTCGTTATTTAAGTAATTAAAAGCTTGTAATTTGTTATTTAGTTATAAAATTTGAAATATATAAATATAAGCATTATATTTATTTAAAGAAATATAATTTTTGTACTAAATTTTATCTTTAATTTTGGCACCCTTACTTTGCTGATTCCCTAAGCCAGGCACAGAGTGCTTGTTATAGATAATTCTACCCTTCCTGCTTTATTATTTCCCAAACTCAGTAAATGGGCCTCAATAATTTATTTTACTTCATTTTATTTTTCGAAAATTGAAAACGAAGTTATGATAAATGAATACTTCATTATAAGTAACATATATTCACCTTGTAATTAAATATAATTTTTTAAAAAGTGTAAAGCCTCATTTATAAAATGGTAC